>WSYH01006959.1:0-35247 GCA_036426205.1 Ascaphus truei
GCCCATACTTCGTACCAGTATCTGATACTTACAAATATCCCGGCCACCCTAACACCTCGGGTCTCTGAGGCTTTTCAACTCCGGACTTCTCTAGACACTGGGGCACCAACTTAGCAGGGTGCCCTTTGAAGTACGAATATGAAAAATCCCTCAGCTCATTCATCCATAACATATGGGCATGTTAATGTATTACATGCCGGGCTGGCAAGAAGGGTTCCTGTCTGTACATTTAAAACACCATTGAAACACAGTTTATTTTTATATGTATGTTCTTTATATGCAACAAATATGCAACTCATATGTATGTTCATGGCATACAATGTATACGTCCAGGCTTTGATCGGTAACCTCTTTGCTGGTGAGTTCTTACCTTTTTTCACGGAGCGGATAGACCACCGATCCTTACCCTTTCCTGCTCTCACGTGAGAGGATCAGCGTTCACCACCGGATGCAGATGCAGAGGGAGACGCTTCTGAAGAAGCGTCAGGACTGTAGCTGGAAGGAGGGGAGCAGAGCGGTGATTCATCGTGAGTAACTTGTACTCTACACCGGGCACAGCCAGGGCTAGGGAGACTGAGTGAGTACCTTTTGTCCCCAATGTGATAGCCCTCTCTTGCTTCACCCGTTACCAAGCAATTGGATCAATACAGTCTTACAACCCACATGTTCCGGTGTCAACTCCATTAAGTATTGAGTATTGATTTTGCCCTCTCAGGCACTACTGACATACACTCTTGGAGCTCATACACGGTTGTTGTCTCCAGACGGAGAAGATCCAGACATAAACTGGTGGTCAGCTCCGTCAAAGAAAATGAGGTACCAGAGCTAGAAGAAACTAATGTGATAAATATTTCTAAATATATTTTAAGTAAATCAGAAATTGAAGTTCTTGATCTTGGACTTACGTTCGCACCTACCAAAAACTTTGACTTGTTTTCTACAACCGTGGACTTATACAAATTCACAAGGAAATTATCTTTAAAAAGATTTTTCAGACAAAAAGAAAGTAATGTTGATTCAGGTGGTTTTCTCAATCAAGTAACACCAGACACTCATTTGTCCAATACAGTTCCTATTTTTGACATCAATGCTTAACTATCATTTAAAGAGCAGTGCCAAATACAGGACTTATCGGAATTTTTGCTTGAACAAAAACAAACCTGTGAAGATTCCAACCAGAACTTTCTGGGAAGAAAAGATTCTGGTCTGAAAAGACAGTCTACATTTTGCCCTACATTTCTAAGAGGTCATGCCATTGATGTCTTTCAAGCATCAGTGCAGAGAGATCTGAGACTCTTATCTCAAGGCATTTCTACAATGAGTTTCAATAGACAACCCACTACTAACCTTACCCCTGTTCAGCGTGATGCACTTAAAAGCATTCAAACTAACAATGCTATTATAATCAAAAAAGCTGACAAGGGAGGCGCAGTAGTGGTGGTTGACTATGACTATTACATTAATGAGGCCTTGCGTCAGTTAAGTGACCATGATTCTTATGTATTGTTAAAATCTGATCCTACTCTGGCCTTTACACATGAGCTTGATGAGCTCTTGGATCTAGGCAAAATACTACAAGTTTTGTTAGTTAATGAATTTGATTTTCTGAAATGCAAATGCCCTGTTATCCCAATCTTCCATCACCTACCCAAAATACATAAGTCTCTCATTGCTCACCCCGGAAGACCCATTGTCTCAAGCATTGGGTCTCTCGGCGAGAGCCTTTCAATTTATGTTGATCATTACTTACAGCCTTTGGTTTCTGCTCTCCCCTCCTATCTTCTGGATACATCTCATGTACTTTCTATTTTTTCAGAGTTCACTTGGGCACCTCATTATTTGTGGGTCACTTTAGATGTGACCTCGCTTTACACCAGTATTTCACACACACATGGTCTCACTTCTGCACGTTTTTTCTTGGAGACATACTCTGATCTTTCACCGGCACATATCACTTTTTTGTTGGACAGTATTTCTTTTCTTTTGACACATAACTATTTCATGTTTGTGGGTAGTTTCTATCTCCAAACATGTGGCACAGCAATGGGAACATGCTTTGCCCCCTCTTATGCCAACCTGTTTATGGGTTGGTGGGAACAGAGCCACGTGTTTGGGGATGGGAACCCCTTCAGACATCTCATAGTTACTTATCACCGGTTCATAGATGACCTTATTTTAGTTTGGAAGGGCACCATCACTCAATTGCATGCTTTCATTTCTTACCTTAATAATAACTCATTTAATCTTTTATTCACTGCTCAGCACCACCACCATCACATTTCTTATCTTGATCTCTGTTTATATGTTGATTTAGATATGATAGTTCATACTGACATATACAGAAAACCCAATGCTCGTAACACTCTACTACATGCCACAAGCTCCCATGATAAAAATTTGTTCAAGGGTATACCTCGGGGCCAATTTTTACGCATTCGTAGAAACTGTTCCAGCATTGAGGATTTCGAAATTAGATCATTGGAGATGATTGAGAGATTTGAGGCGAGGTTATGATCCCCTTATTCTCCAAGAGGCCTATCAAAGTGCAAAATCGGAGCCCAGAGACAACCTTATTCAACCACATGGTACTCTTTCAATTGCTAAACAAAATATGAGTACACTTCGTAAGAAAGAAAATAACCAACTGCCACCTTTTTTTTATTACTAGGTTTAGCAACCAGGCATATGATATCAAAAGGATTATCAAAAAGAACTGGTACCTATTGGCCACTGACCCTTTTCTTAAGGATATGGTGACTCATGATCCAAGAGTGGTCTTTCAAAGATCTCAAACAATGGGTAATTTGATATCACCAAGTGTGCCTAGATTAATTTCAAGACCAAAGGAATTTTTTCCTAACCTAACTGGTTGCTATCCCTGCCATCATTGTAAAATGTGTAAATATCTTGTAAAGACCAAAACCTTCTCAGGGTCTGATGGTACTAGGGTGTTCAAAATATTGTCATGCATCACATGCAATACAGATCATGTTATCTATATGCTCATGTGTGGTTGTAACAAACGATATGTGGGTTTAACCACAAGACCATTAAAGCAACGCATACTTGAGCATATGAGATTAATTATTAAAAAAGACCAGCTACATCCAGTTTCGAAACATTTTGACATTTGTCAGAAAGGGAGTCTGATGAACTTTAAATGTGTTGCACTGGAATCTGTTAAGCCACACTTTAGGGGTGGAGATAGAGGCAATCTGCTTCACAGACGTGAGGCATTTTGGATATTTACACTCAATACCTTAGTACCCAATTAATTAATGGGTTAAACATTGACTGGGACTTAAAGAGTTTTCTATAAAAATGTACCAATAGGTTATTTTACCTTATTTACTTTATTCACTTTAGTTATATATAATTAGTTATTAGTAATGGTTCATTATCATTCTCTTTATTTTTCTTAATGCATTATCTGTGAATAAGTATTGTGGTACATCTTTAGTTCCAAGTTCAATGTATCTGTTTCCATCTGTAGTGTTTCTGCACAGATTCCAGTTTTGTTTTTAGGATAACTTCTGCCAGGTTATGATGTATTCTGTTTAATTTGATTTATTCCTCTATGATTGTATCTGACATTGAATGTTTTTCAAACTTATTGTCCATTTTAGGATACATGTGTATTGAACCATATGTTAGGGTTTTGTGTAGTATACTTGATTCTACACATTAGTGGTATATTACTGCACTTGTTCCTTGTATAATGGCCTCTTTTATAGTTGGTTAATCCTTACTGCGTAAATCTGTTTGCCCCCTGAAAGTTATAAGTACTTTGTCATTGGACACAATCATTGTCAAACTCATTATACTTTTTATTTACTTTATTTAAAGAGCTTAATTGTCCCCGCTGTTTTTACTGCAGGGAAGTTTCTCTTTTTTTCTGTTTTTCTTTTTCTTCTCCGTTCTTCTCCTTTTCTTCCTGCAAGACAAAATTAATTAATTATTTAAAACAGCTGTCTTGCATGACGGGGAGTGTGTTAAATACCTAGGGCCTCCCCCATCTTGTCACTCCTTGAAAAAGCGCCATAGTAGGCGTGAAACGCGTGGGAGAGTAGTTTGTGCTGTTTGTTTTTTTGTTTTTATGTAGTTTAATAAAGAAGCATTTTTAACCTCTTTGCTGGTGAGTTCTTACCTTTTTTCACAGAGCGGATGGACCACCGATCCTTAACCTTTCCTGCTTTGATCGGTAACCACAGACGCGCGTCACCAATTCAGCTTAGGTGGAGGGGGGAGGTAGGGGGAGGAAGGGAGGGGGAGGTAGGGGGGGAGTGGGGGGGGGGCACGGGCACTCTACCTTTTTCCTATAAGTGGCTGACTAATTTGCTGTGCACGATTTGTTTGCAAACCTCTTGGGCCGCCCATAATGTTCACACGGTGTACCCTCATCTAGGTCTCGTAGTGCGGTTCGCTATCTTTGAACGAGAATGCACCTGGGATTATCATTGCCAAATCGTGGCTACCTCAACCCCCGGGATTTCTGTCTGTTCCAGCCAAGGCGTCCAGACTTTTAGATATTTGCTACCAGTGTCATTGACCAGACTCGTCAATTTTTCCCTCTGGCATATGTACCATAATCGATTCCGAATTTTGGGGATATTTGGGATCTCTGGTTGTTTCCACATAGCTGCGATCTCACACCTCGTTGCTGTTGCAAAATGTGCAACTAGTTTATTACCTGATTTTGATAGGCCCTTCCATGGTCTGTTCAATAGGAACAGCCACGGATCAGGGGGAATTGTGAGGTCAAAAATCCTCTGGATCCAATGTCTAATTTCTTCCCACAGGTGTGAGATCCGAGGGCAAGACCACAGCATGTGTAACAGGTCCGCCGATTCTCCACACTGTGTAGGGCACAGCGGGGAGTTTCCAGTGACAAACCTTGATAATTTTAGTGGGGTGAGGTACCACCTCATCAGTACTTTATATGCATTCTCCTTCAAAGTAGTGCATATGGAGCTCTTAGCAGTAGCCTCTAAGATAGCCGTCCAGTCGTCCTCCTCCAGTTCCTCCCCTAAATCCGTTTTCCATCTAACTTGGTATGCCAGTTTTTGTCATTGCTGTGAGCTCCCAGAACTGACCACTTCTCTAGAAATCTGCGATGTAAGTCCCCACGTGTCTGTTTTCGTCAGACAGAACTTTTCAAATGTGGTTAGGGGCGGGAAGGGTGAATTTTTGGCAAAGAACGCTCTGACCTGGAGGTAACGGAAGAATTCGGAATGTGGGACATTTTTTTTCAGATTGGATTTGTTCACATGATTTAACCCTGTTCGGTATACCCTCCCGATCTCTTAGCCTATGATATCCGTATCTTTTCCATTGCCCTGTGGCGTTTGCTGCTAGTCCTGGTGCAAAGTCAGGGTTGCCCCACAAAGGGGACATCATGGAGCGTCTTGAAGTCAAGGCATGTTTATATTTCGCGGTCTCCCATACCAACAATTAGTTGGCCACCGAAGAGAGCGGCCTTTCAGCACATTTAACAGCTGTTTTGGGTAACCACAGCAAATTATCTATCTCTAATGGGGCACAAGCCCTCTTTTCTAGATCCACCCACCTTTTCAGTGCTGGGTTGGTCTGCCATTGTGTGAGTTGACACAATTGCGCTGCCTTATAATAAGAGACCAGGCCGGGTACCGCTAGGCCACCTGTCCGTGTGTTTTTTTTCATAATTGTCTTATTTACTCTCGGTTTTTTCCCTCCCCAAATAAACTCGGAGATATCAAACTGAAGTGAGAGTATGTCCTTCAGTCTAAGTGGCACCGGTAGAGTCTGAAACAGGTATAGGATACGGGGGAGGAGATTCATCTTTACACTATGTATCCTACCTATCCAAGAGATCTTATAGGGCATCCTTTTTTTAAGTCCGCTTTCAGTGTCTTAATTAGCTTGGGGTAATTAGCGTCATAGATGCCTCTGTAATCTTGGTGATGTGGACTCCTAGATATTTAATGTGTTTCGGTTGCCAATTAAAATTAAAGTTCAGACTCAGTAGTTTTTCAGTTTCTTTTGGGAGGCTAATATTCAAGGCCTCGGATTTGGTTTGGTTTATTTTGAATCCTGATATTCTATTGAATTTATCCAATAGGTCAAATAGGTTCGGCAGGGAGGTTAGAGGCTTGGAGATCAGCAGCAGTATATCTTCTGCATACAGGGCAACCTTATGGGATTGTGAATGTACCGTAATTCCTGATATATCCGGGTTGTTACGGATCTGCGCTGCCAGAGGCTCCATACATAGGGCGAATAACAGGGGGGATAATGGGCACCCCTGTCGTGTGCCACTTTTCATTTGAAATAGATTCGAGGGGAAACCCTGATGTATGACCTTGGCAGCGGGGCCCGAGTATAGCGACATTATCGCCCTACTCACCCTTTCCCCAAAGCCGAATGCCCCGAGCGTCTGTTTTAAATAGGGCCAGTCAATCCTGTCGAATGCTTTTTCTGCATCCAGACTCAACATCACAACGTTTAATTTCTGATTAGTGGCTATTTCTAGCAGATCAATGATTCGTCAGGTGTTGTCCGCAGCTTGTCTACCCATTATAAAACCGACTTGATCTGGATGAATGAGTCTGGGCAGGATATGACTTAATCTATTGGCCAGAAGTTTGGCGTAGATTTTAACATCCGTGTTGATTAGGGAGATTGGTCTATAACTTTTGCAATCCTGCGGATCTTTCCCTGGTTTATAAATTACTGATATTGACGCCTGGAGCATCTGCTTCGGGAACGGGGCTCCTGCCAAAACAGCGTTATACATACGGAGCAGCCATGGGGCTAGGTTCTTAGTGAACGCCTTATAATACTGCCCTGAAAACCCATCCGGCCCCGGGGCCTTTGAGGGTTTGAGGTCTGTGATGACCTGGGTAAGTTCTTCCAATGTGAAATCAGCCTCCAACCCCTCCCTGTCCTGCGCGCTCAGCCCTGTTAGGTTGGACCGTGCTAGAAAATCTTCCATGACCCTTGCCGTTTTGAGATTATGTGCCACTTTCTCTCCATTATATACATTTTTGTAAAATGATTTGAATTCCTCGAGTATGCTTTTTGGGTTGAATGTGGATGAGCCATCTTTCAGACGCACCGCCTGTATGTTGTAATTGGGCTGCCTAGTGTGTAGTTTGCGTGCTAGCATGGTATCCGGCCTGTTCGCCTTTTCGTAGAATTTCCTCCGTGACCAACTCAGAGATTTATCAGCCTGGGAGACCAACAGCAAATTTAGTTCAATTTTGGTGTTCTTTAACTCAATTAGGGCCCTCGGATCTTGTTTCAGTTTGTGCCTTGATGTAAGAGAATTTAATTTGGCTTGGAGGGCTGCTATCTTATTATTGCGCTCTCTCTTTCTACGGGCTGCAATGCCAATTAGCGTGCCCCTTATGGTTGCCTTATGCGCCTCCCAGAGGGTGAGGTCTGAGCTCACCAAACCATAATTAGTCATAAAGAATTGATCAATCTCCTTTCCGACTGAGCCACATATATCTGGGATCTTAAGGAGTGACTCGTTTAGCTTCCAGTTTGCACCGGGTCTATCAGGACGAATTTGGTTGCACCTCAGCTCTATAGGCGCGCGATCCGACCATGAAATATCATGGATCGTCGCCTGGGCGACCAAGGGGACCAGTCTACTAGATATGAAGAAGTACTGTAGTCGATTCTGCTGTAAGCGTCGTGGGGGTGGGAGTTAAAAAGTATAGTTTTTTTCAGTGGGGTGAAGTTCCCTCCAAATATCCACTAACTGGGCTTTCTTAAGACCTGCTTTGAGATTGTCAATCACTTTCTTACGACAGTTTCTAGCGATACCTGATCTGTCTAGCTTCGGGTTCATGGTAAGGTTGAAGTCTCCTGCTAATATTATGTGTCCTTTGGCTACCTGATTTAGTTTCTGAAAAAAGTCCCTAAGTAATTCATGGCTTTGATCACCAGGGGCATACATCGAGGCTATCGTTAGTGACTGTTCTTGTACCAAGCCCACCACTATCAAGTATCTGCCTTCGCTATCTCTCCTGATTGTTTCTAAAGTGAATGGTACCCTATTGTGGAAGAGAACTCCTACCCCTCTTTTTTTTTCTGCCGCGGACGCCAAATAGAATTGTGTGAATTGTCTATCTAGGAATTTGGGTGCACTGTTACGGCTGAAATGGGTTTCCTGTATTAGGAGGATGTCGGCCTGTTTTGTCTTAAGATCTGTGAATGCTACTTTTCTTTTCGTAGGGTTGTTGAACCCCTTTACGTTAATAGATATTAAATTCAGCGCCATATAGTAAGATCGGTGTCTGGGATCCGCCTAGTACTGATATTATTCTGAGGTGTTCTAAATCTGGGCCTCCTATTATCGTGTGTGTGGTCTGTGGTAGAAATGTGCTTCAGGGTTAAACTTACTCTAGGTTTTGGTGAGGTAAGTTGCTCAAAGTGTGCTATACATAGGAAGGAGGGTAACACACTCTGGGTATTGAAGCATTGATAGATGTATACACTGAGCATTAAGCAATGGGGCAAAGTGCTAGACACGAAACGCGTAGAAGGGCTGCATCCCTTGCTTTTATGATTCTTCATTAAAGATACATTTTTTGGCCAGACCTGTTCTTCTTTTGGATCGCGGTGCGCTGCATTCTTCTCTACATTGTTAAACTTACTCTACTCTGACGAGAAGCCCGCAGCCCCAAGGGGGGGAGAAGGGGGGAGAAAGGGGGGAGGGGGCAAAACAGGGTCAACAAAAAAAAAAGAGAAGAGTCGTGTCTGGGCTGATCCAGAGTCGGCTCTCGTGCCCTGCTTGTCGGACAGCCAACTGGCACCCACATATCGGGTGTTCCAGCCTTTGTGGGCCTGTCCTCTGTAGGGCTAATTGGCTCTCATGGACTACCTCCATGAGATACCACTTGAGGTGCCGGCGAAGACCAAAGGTGTCTCGCACTGACAATAGACCTTGTATATGAAGTGAAATGTGTAGCGGCACACAATATCAGTCTTTATTGCTACTTAATAAAACTGTTTGTAACTTCAAACTTAGCTTAATTCCACTTCGGCTCCACGGACGCATCCCGGCGCTCGGGGGCCTCCTCCAACCGACGTCCCCCCACTCCCATCATTGATGCCTCTTGTTACTGTCTGTGTAGGGGGCTTACGTACCCTCGCTCGCCCCGTCCATGGCTATCATGCGGAGTGGGGGCCCATGTCTCGGCCAAGGAGCAGTCCATTGTCATGGGACCTCCACGAGGGTGTCCCCGAGCACCCCGATACTCCGCCAGCCGATCGCCTTGGCCACATCGTGACCTTAAAGTAGAAAAAGTACATTCAACATTAACTTTCTATGTTAACTATAATCATTTTGCTTAAACATACAAACGTGTGTCAAACATGAACCCAATATGGACCCGTCCCCCACGAGCCCATGGTGTCCCCGATACCCCTCACCCCTTCAGAACCCTAATGTGTCAGTCTGGCCATTGTAAAACCCCCACTAAGGTGAAACTCCTCTTTCTCCATGAGCTGCTCCATCCCCTGCCCAGGGCATATTTCTCGTCTCCCTCTGTTTATTGAAAGCGCTATCTGGCTGTGTCTGCCCTAGGTAGTTATATGCGCTGCCCTAATCTGACTGAGCTGGGGCTGATGGTGTGCGGGTGCGCCTTATAAAGCCAAGCCTGTGAGAGGGGGGGGGCACCCACGGGGATTCCCCCGCACCGCCGGCCCCCCTGTTGAATCACCGGAATTGACCCCCACCCAAGCCGAAGCCTGCCTAGGGCACGCGGGGAAACCATCCCTCCTCAGCTGCTCCCCCTCGCATCGCACCGGCAATGTCTCTATTCTTCAACCTCTCCCCCCCCCAAGATCCCGATCACCGCTCCCTCACTCCCGAGGCTGTGGCCCGGGTCCGGATGCCGATCCTCCACTGCCATTGTCCTCTGACCCGGAAGTCCCCTAGGGGGCGGAAGTGCCCGAGCGCCGGGGAGTCTCAGTCGTGACGTTGCGGTGTGCGCAGGTCTGTAGCTCCTCCCTCACTCCCTTCGCGCCTTAAGCCTGCTTTCCCGCTCGCAGCCTCCCAGCGTGTCGCAGAAGATGGGATCCAACGTCACGATGCTGCAGCAATCGGAGAAGACCACCGGGGGGGACATTACAGGAACACCTATGGCCGGCCATTTTAACACAAGGGGGGGAAACGGGGTTCAGGTCCCTTTAAGCACCCAACCGGTCCGGCTGAGCTGCGGAGGACGCGTGATCTCACGTGGCTTCCTCCGACCCGGCTCCCACTCTGCTCCAGGATGTTGAAGGCACCGGATCAGCTTCTGATTCCAGGTAAGGGGGCTGAGAGGAGCCAGGGCTGGGGGGGTTCTGTTGCAGTCTCAGCTTCTTGAGGAAACTGTCTCCATCTTCGACCCTCCCCAGTATATTTGCTACCCCGTTCCTCACTACTAGGAGGGAGAACGGGAAGAGCCATCTATACTTGACTCTCTTGTCCTGCAGAATTTTAGTCACCGGTCCCAGGCTGCGTCATCTCAGAAGGGTAGCTGGGGATAGATCCTGGAAGATCTGGAGCTTGACGCCTTCAAACTCCATGGTTCTTGCTTCCCTGGCTACCCGACAGACCGAGTCCTTTATTTTGAAATAATGAAAACGGACTATTATGTCCCATTGGGGGCTCCTGCCTGTGGCCTCGAGCAGAGGGCCCTATGGCACCTGTCAAGCTGTAAGTCCTGAACGGATTTATCAGGCAGTAGATGTTCCAGCCACTGCTGTACATACTGCACCGACACACTTTATTCGAGCAAATACCCAGTATGTACCTGGCAGATACCTGGAATGCTCCGCTCCTCACCTCTGACAAGCCCCGTTGCATTTGCCTTCCCAGCCTGGGTTCATGCCTGGCTGACGGGCGGCTGATCTGTTAAATGATAATGATTAGGATTTAATAGGCTGCAATGCTTCGCGTGTCTACCAGATGGCATAAATTCATGAATTGTAATGCAGTATATATATATATATACTGTGCAGTATTGCAGCCAGCGGGAATAAAATGCTTCAATCCCTGCCTGGAAAATACCTCAATGCACTCGGGCAGAAAACAGTCACAAACCTCAATACACCCGGGTATACCCGAATTCGTGGGACTAGCCGAGCTCGAATAAAGTGTGTCGCCAGTGTATTCCTCCGGATCGGTCACCGTCTCTGGCACCCCACGTATGCGGACATTGTTACGTCTGTCCCGGTTTTCGGTATCCTCTTGCTTGTCCGTGAGGTTCCGGATCTTGTCCTGCAACTGGGCTACCGCCTTGTTAGTCTGCTGGAGGGCCCTTGTGTTGGCGTCCATCTTGGTCTCTAGGGACCCGGTCCTCTCCCCCAGCCCATCTAGGTCCCTCCTCAGATTCCACAGTTCTCTGTTGAAGAACTGTTTCATCTCCGTACAGAACTCCCTGAGGTCTTTTCTAGTGACCGGTTCGTTGTCATCCGCTCTCGCTGCCAGTCCAGCTGCATCAGTCTCTGTCTCCATCCCTGTTGGGAGGGGTCCGGGGCCATCTCCCACTGCTGTTTTTTTTAAATTAAAATAAGTGGTGACCGATGGGTCCTTCTGCTTGTGTTTCCCTCTTGTCGGCATCACTGGGTGTTCCCGTGAGCGATCGTGCTTAACTGCTTCTTGTGGGGTTGCTTGAAGTGCCGCTTTTTATTGCTTATTATGCCGATGCGAGCAGAGCTAGAAACCTAAGCTTCCATCTACTCTGGCTTCGCGCATGCGCCTCCGCATTATGTGTATTTTAATTTATTTTAGTGTTTGTTCACCTTTTTGATTATTTGACTGCACAATAAACAATCAGTCAAGTATTTAACCCTTTGAGTGCCCCTTTTTTCAGCTTCCATAGTATCCATCTCTTGGTGCTGTATTCTCTTTGTTTTTTTAACTCATTCATGCTCCTGGGTGCACCACCTTTTTAATTTATATGGTACATGGTTGAATGGGTTAATCCATTCCTGGGTAGTAGAGCTCTTCTCAACCCTTCTTCTCATGCCCATGGAAACCCCTGCATACCCTTCAGTAACCAGTTGACCAGGCGTTGGAAGGGAACCGAGGCATTCTTCATCCCGAATGGCATCATTAGAGGCCACTCAGTTAATGAATGCCAACTTCTCCCTAGCCTCCTGGATCAAGGGGATCTGCCAGTACCCTTTACTGAGATCCATAGTGGTCAGATACTTTACCCCCACGGGTTCATCCAGCAACTCGTCCATGCCGGGCATGGGATAAGCATCCTACACCGTCCCTGTGTTGAGCTGTCGGTAGTCCACACAGAACCGGGTAGTCCCATCCTTCTTAGACACTAGGACTACCGGACAAGCCCAAGGGCTCTGGGACGGTACAATTACCCCTAGGGCCAGCATCTCCTCTACCTCTCTCTCTATACTGCCCTTTTTCTCTGCTGATACCCGGTAGGCATGCTTATGCAGAGAGCGCAGATAACCTGTGAGCACCGGGTGATCTGTGGTATGTGTCCTGCCCGGATTGTCCGTGAAAATAACCCTATACTGCTCTAGCATAGCTCTGGCTTCTGCTCTCTGCCGGGCACTAAGCTGAGACCCTATCTCAACCTACTCTATAGTACCCTCTTGCCTAGCCTCCCCAAAGTGATTGGGCAGAGCATTACTTGCCTGATCCCCCATCTGTGGGCTACAAATGGCCAGCACCGATGCCACACTTGGTGCCACGTACTCCTTGAGCAAATTTATGTGATAGGTCATACTCCTCTCTGCCTCAGCATCTACCTGTACAACGTAGTTGCACACATTCTTCTTTCGGAGTACCGGGTACGGTCCCGACCAGGCAGTCTCCCCTTCTAATCCCTCAAGAAATAAGTCCAGAGGTCCCCGTATCCTGCGACCATATAGCTATTCAAAAGGAGATAAACTGGTACATTTTGCGATACCTCTCGGTATGCAAACAGCAAGTGCTGCTGGTGAATCTCCCAGTCTTTGCCCTCTGCCTCTATAAAGGTTCGCAGCATCTGCTTCAGGGTACCATTGAATCTCTCACATAGCCCGTTGGTTTGGGGGTGGTGTGACGATCAACTTTACCAACACATTTATATTTCTGGGCACTCGATTGAACAGAGCAAGTTGCAAAATAAATTGTGATTTATTTCCTTGATAGACAAACACACAACATCTGCAGAATACACTTAAAACAACACTTACTGGGATAAGGTAACAAAATAAATTGTCCTTTGCCTGTAAGCGCAAGAAATGCAGTCTTGATTTAAAGGTCCCGTGGTCAGATTGCAACTTGCCGATCTAATATCTCAGCCACCTCAAAGAATTTAGTTGAGATTCGTTAGAATTCGTTCGAGAGTCACCAGGGCTAACGAATTCCAAAGTTTGGGGCAAATCCTTAGTTACGTTGTTATTAACCCCTTCTCTCTGGGACCGGTTGCCGCTGTGCTGGAACAAAGTCTTGCGTCTTTACATCATGGATCGAAAATCACGAATCACCTTGGGGATACCTTAGGAGCCACAGTTATAGACTGGCCAAGGCTATCTTTAACATGTGGACCCAATCCCCCCCGTGGGAACAATTTAACCCACCAATTGCCATGTTGCCCACAGTTCATAAGACTGGGCAAAAAGGCTTTCCAGTGTTCAAAGCCCATTAGTCAGTTAGACACCCATGCCACTTAGCATACATGGGCTACACCCCTACATTGGCACCTCTGAGTCTGGAATTTGGCCCAGAGGTGTCAATGGCCCGGCATCTGTTATACATCAGAATGCCGGCTGTGTATACATTATGGGTCTCTGGGTCTTTTCATCCCTGACACTTCTTTAGACTGAGGGGCGCTAAATGAGTGGGATCCCTTTCAAGTGCAGGCATGAAAATACCCCTAGCTCATTCACCCATCTCATCTCTGTATGTCCGAGGAATTCTTTCCCGGGCTTACATCCTGCCTTACATTTTAAATCTGCAGTTTTTACACACTTTATTAAAACATCATGTTCTGCTTGTGCTACAACTGTAATTTATAAATGTAAGTGCATGTAGGGTTAAACTGTACTTGCACCCCAAAAATCAGGTTGCTGGGTGCTTCCGTTCCCGAGTTAGCCTTTGTAATTAAAATGCCGGGCCTCGGGAAGCGAAGTTCCCGCAATTCTCACGTCAATTGACTTTCCGCCTTTCAATTTACAAAGTTAGCAAGGGACGGATACATTTTATTGGTAAACCACTTGAGATTCTAACTGCAAGTAATGGATACCCATCTCACAGATGGCCCTTTAAACTTTTGCCATGCTTCTTCAATCAGCATTAGCGTTGGGCAATACTACGCCATTGTGTGTTTGTGAAAGTGTACAACAGGCAATGCATTTTGTCTTTTAACACAGCAGGCAGGGAATGGCCTGCAAATGGGGGGTAAAAATGGCTGGGACAGGGCAAACACAGTAATACATGGCAAACAAGTTTAACCCCTTCATTCTCAATGTGAAGGGAGGATGACCAGCCGGGTATAACACCTTTATTGAGGCCTGATCACCTCACTGCTCGCCACACCTCCCCCACTCAAAGCAGAGGGGCTGCCCTTACCACCTCGTCCGGTGGTTGGGCTGCCCCAGCAGCTCTTGAAGTTAGAATGCCTGAGGGTTGTCCTGGCGGGAAAGGCCATCCGCATTGCCATGCTCACTTCCCTTCTTGTGCTGGATGGAAAAGTCAAACTCCTGTACGGCAAGACTCCAGCGCAAAAGTTTAGCATTTTCCCCCGACACCCGCTATAACCAACTCAAAGGATTGTGGTCGGTTATTACAGTGAATGGTCTGCCATATCAATAGGGCTGTAATTTCTTTAGAGCCCATACTATGGCCAGACACTCTTTTTAAAGGTGGCAAATGCCACCTCTCTGGGCAGCAGCTTGTGGCTCAGATATACCACTGGGTGTTCACTGCCCTCCTCCCCCACTTGGCTGAGTACAGCCCCAATGCCATAGTCCGAGGCATCAGTCTGCACCAAGAACTTCTTTGCATAGTCTGGGGCAGCCAAAATGGGAGCACTGGCTAGTGCAGTCTTTAATGCCTGAAAGAAGACCTCACAGGCAGGAGACCAGACTACCAGCACAGACTGTCGCATCTGGGTCAAGTCAGTCAGAGGTTTGGCAATGGCGCTATATTGAGGGACAAACTTTCTGTAGTAGCCTGCGGTGCCTAAGGAAGCCATGGCTTGTTTCTTGGTTTTGGGAACGGGCCACTTCACTATAGCTTCCACCTTAGCTGATTCTGGCTTAAGATGCCCGCCACCCACCCTGTGCCCCAGGTACAGTACTTCTGCCATCCCTAGTAAGCACTTGGTGGGTTTCAACATGAGTCCCGCTTCCCTAATCCTGGCTAGCACCACAGCTACATGCACTAAGTGTGAGTCCCATGAGTTACAAAAGACAACAAAGTCGTCCAGGTATGCCCTTGCAAACAATTGCATACCCTCCCGCAAGCAATTGACCAGGCTTTGAAAGGTAGCCGGTGCATTTTTCATCCCGAAGGGCATCACTAGAAATTCATAGAGGCCACTTGGGGTAATAAATGCTGACATCTCTCTAACCTCCTGGGTCAAAAGGATCTGCCAGTAACCTTTACTGAGATCCATAGTCATCAGATACCTTGCCCCGTGAGTTCATCCAACAACTCATCCATGTGGGGCATGGGGTAGGCATCTGACACCGTGCCCACATTGAGCTGTCGGTAGTCCAAACAGAACCGGGTGGTCCCATCCTTCTTAGGTGCCAGGACTTCCGGACATGCCCAAGGGCTCTTGGATGGTTCAATTACCCCTAAGGCCAGCATCTCTTCTACCTCCCTCTCTATGCTGCCCTTAATCTCTGCGGACACTCTATAGGCATGCTTATGCAGAGGTCTCAGATTCCCTGTAAGCACTGGGTGATCTGCAATGTGTGTCTACACAGGCTTGTCTGAGAACAGAGCCCTATACTTCTCTAGTATAGCCCTGGCCTCTGCCCTCTGTCTGACACTCAGCTGAGACCCTACCTCAACCTGCTCTACGGTACCCACCTGCCAAGCCTCCCCCAGGACATCAGGCAGAGCATTGCTCGCCGGATCCCCCATCGGTGGGCTGCAAATGGCCAGCACTGATGCCACACTTTGTGCTACAGTAGCGGCAGGGCTGAGTCTAGCACTCACCCGGTTTCCCGCAGCTGTTTCCCGGCTGGCGCCGAACTTGGCCACGCGCCAGCCGGAGCTCCTCCTGACGTCCTCTCCCCCTCGCGTCCTCTCCCTCTTCGTCTCCGGGTCCCCCGGGTCCCCCGGATCCCCCTCTCTGTTACCACACCCCCCCCACCCCGCTCTACCTTCGGGGAGGCCTGGGCCCGCGCGCCATACGCGCACGCACCCTTTGCAGTGTGACCGCGCATCAGTGACGCGCGGCACGCTGCGTAAAAAAAAAAAACAGCATCTTCACGCGGTTTGCGGTGGCGGCCGCTGTAGGCTAAGCTGTGTTGCCACAGTATGTGCTACTTAAGCATATTTATGTGATAGGTCTTATTTATTCTTGTCTCAGCATCTACCTGTACAACATAGTTCATCTTTCGTAGTACCGGATACTATCCCGACCAGGCAACCATCAATTTGTTCTCCCGAATGGGCTTGAGAACAAGCACATGCTGACCTGGGATGAATTCTCTCCTACGGGCATTTTGATTATACCAAGTCTTTTGATTGGTCTGAGCAGCCCTAAGGTTGTCCTGTGTCAACCCCATTGTCACGATGGATGCACTTATTAACAAATTTATATTTTGTGGATCCCAATTGAGCAGAATAAGTTGAGCAAAATAAACTGAGATTTATTCCCTTGATAGGCAAACACACGATAACTGCAGAATACACGTCATATTTACACTTACTGGTATAGGAACAGGGGATAATGTCCAGAAAGGTGCAAAGCACAAGAAGATTGTCTTTTAAAATGTAGTCCTTTTGCAAGGGCATGAATTGCCAGCCCAATCCTTCTGTGAATGTGCAAAGTCTTTTCTGGTCCGTTGGGGTTAATCAGATAACCCCCAGCAATCACAGTGTCCTAACGCAGAGTTTTGTCCTTCCTTCCAATGTAATAAGACTCTTTGCGTTCCAGGAATGTGCTGCTGCTCTTCTCTGCTATTAGAAGCATGTTGGAAATCCGCTCACATGGTAGAATGAAAAATGAAAGATAATAGGGATAGCCTGGGTGGGATGTATATAGGGTTTGAAAGCCTATCGCCAACATACCCACCCAATCCCCCTCGTGGGAAAGTATCATTCCCCAATCCCCTACTTGCCCACAGTTTGGAGAGTGGGCACTAGGGATTTTTCTGTTCACACAGGGCATGTGCGACAATGCTACCTTGGCTACTTAGTATAGGTGCACTCCCCTCTTTACCTGGCCCCTCTCAGGCTGAAAGGGGGAACTCAGGGGGGTGAGCTAGCACAAATGGTCAACAGGATTTCCTATTTAGCATCCATCTGGCCAATTCACACCCCCCTGACTCTGGGTCTTTTGATATGCAACTTCCAGAGAGACTTACAGGTGTGGGCCCAGCATGTTAGCTTTGAAGCTTGCATAGGCAAGTGACCCAGCTCATAGGTGTCAAAACATTTGGTTCTTGTGTGCATTTTAATGACAGGAGAAAAAAAAACCTCATCCTGCTAAATGGGGACAACAAGGAACAGAGGGGAAAATAAGACATGTACAGTGCACGAAAAATTAACCCCTTCATCCCCAATATGAAATAGGGGGTAACCAGCTGAGCACACTGCCTTTATTAATGCGCTGATTACGCCCACTTTCTTCACACCTGCCCCACTCAAAGCCCAAGGTTTGCCCTGGCCACCTCCTCTTGTGGTTGGGCTGACCTGAGGGGTTTTGAAGTCATTAGGTCTTGGGGATTGTCCTGTTGGGAGAGGCCATCAGCATTCCCATGCTCACTGCCTTTCTTGTGCTGAATGGTGAAGTCACATTCTTGCAGGGCCAGGGTCCAGCGCAAGAGCATGCCATTCTCTCCCGACACCCTCTGTAACCAATTTAGGGGGTTATGGTCCGTGATAACAGTGAAGTGTCTGCCATAAAGATAAGGCTGTAACTTCTTGAGAGCCCATACTATGGCCAGACACTCCTTCTCAATAGTGGTATAGGCCACTTGTCTGGGCAGCAGCTTGGAGCTCAGGTAAACCACTGTTCACTGTCCCCCTCCCCCACCTGGCTGAGCACAGCCCCAATGCCAAAGTCTGAGGCATCAGTCTGCACCAGAAACTTCTTGGAATAATCTGGAGCAGTCAGAATGGGTGCACTAGCCAGTGCAGTCTTCAAAGCCTGAAATGCAGCTTCACAGGCTGGAGACCAGACTACCAGCACAGACAGTCGCTTCTGGGTCAAGTCTGTCAGGGGTTTAGCAATGGCACTATACTGGGGAACAAACTTCCTATAGTAGCCTGCCGTGCCTAGGAAAGCCATGACTGGCTTCTTAGTTTTGGGAGTGGGCCACTGCACTACTGCCTCTACCTTATCTGGTTCTGGCTTAAGGTGCCCCCCACCCACCCTATGCCCTAGGTATAAGACTTCAGCCATCCCTACTAAGCACTTGGTGGGTTTTAAGGTGAGACCTGCCTCCCTAATCCTGGCTAGCACCGCAGCTACAGGAATTAAGTTTGATTCCCAGGAGTTACTGAACACAGCAATATCATCCAGATTAACCCTTGTAAATCCTTGCATACCCTCTAGCAAACGATTGACCAGTCGTTGGAAGGTAGCCGGTGCATTCTTCATCCCAAATGGCATCACTAAGAACTCATAGAGGCCACTTGGGGTGATGAAAGCCGACTTCTCACTAACCTCCTGGGTCAAGGGGATCTGCCAGTACCCTTTACTGAGATCCATGATGGTCAGATACCTTGCCCCCGCGAGTTCATCCAGCAACTCATCCATGCGGGGCATGGGGTAGGCATCTGAAACTGTCCCTGCATTGAGCTGCCGGTAGTCCACACAGAACCGGGTGGTTCCATCCTTCTTAGGCACTAGGACTACCGGACAAGCCCAAGGGCTCTGGGATGGTACAATTACCCCTAGTGCCAGCATCTCCTCCACTTCCCTCTCTATACTGCCCTTCACCTCTGCTGACACTCTATAAGCGTGCTTATGCAGAGGTCTCAGATCCCCTGTAAGCACTGGGTGCTCAGTAATGTGTGTCCTCCCTGGCTTGTCTGTGAACAGAGCCCTATACTGCTCTAGCATAGCCATGGCATCTGCTCTCTGCCTGACACTCAGCTGAGACCCTATCTCCACCTGCTCTACAGTACCCTCCTGCCTAGCCTCCCCTAGGAGATCTGGATCCGGATCCAGATCCAGATCCGGATCCCCCATCGGTGGGCTGCAAATGGCCAGCACCGATGCCACACTCGGTGCTACATACTCCTTGAGCTTATTGATGTGATAGACTTTGGTCCTCCCTGTCTCAGCATCTACCTGTACAACATAGTTGCACTCGTTCATCTTTCGTAGTTCCGGATACGGTACCGACCAGGCAGCCATTAATTTGTTCTCCCGAGTGGGTTTAAGAACAAGTACCTGCTGTCCTGGGATGAACTCTCTGCTACGGGCATTCTGGTCATACCATGTCTTCTGCTTGGTCTGAGCTGCCTTAAGGTTGTCCTATGTCAACCCCATGAGCATCTATAACCGGTCTCTAAGATCTACCACATACTGAAGCACAGAAGCATCAGTATTGGTAGCTTCCCCTTCCCATCCCTCACGGAATAGGTCCAGAGGTCCACGTACAGTACCTTCCGACCATATAGCAGCTCAAAGGGAGAAAAGCCTGTAGATTCTTGCGGTACCTCTCGATATGCAAACAGCAAGTGCTGCAGGTGAATCTCCCAGTCTTTCCCCTCTGCTTCTATAAATGTCCTAAGCATCTGCTTCAGGGTACCATTGAACCTCTCACATAGTCTGTTGGTTTGGGGATGGTAAGTGATCGTGCGCTGGTGCTTCACCCCGCACTCATCCCAGAGACACTGTAGCAATTCACTCATGAATTGCGACCCTTGATCGGTTAGGACCTCGCTAGGGAATCCTACCCTAGTGAAAATGGTGAGCAAAGCCTTAGCCACTGCCTTAGCATCTATAGTAGCCAGCGCTACAGCCTCAGGGTACCGGGTGTCAAAATCCACCACCGTGAGGATGTAGCACTTCCCTGTCCTGCTAGGAATCATAAGGGAACCCACAAGGTCCATTGCTACCTGCTGAAAGGGTTCCCCGATCACCGGTAATGGTCTCAGGGGTGCCTTCACACGATCACCCGCCTTACCTACTTGCTGGCAGGCGTCACAGGAGCGGCAGAAATCTGCCACCTCGCTGGATGCCCCCGGCCAGTAGTTACTCTGCAAGAGCCGGGCTCTCGTGCGTGTGACCCCCTGATGCCCCGCAAGCGGGATGGAGTGGGCAAGCCGTAATAACTGTTGCCTATACCCCTTGGGTACCACTAACTGTCGCTTGCCAGTCCAAACCTTATCTAACCCTGTAGCCCCCTGCTCTCTATACAAAAGCCCGCGGTGCCACAGGTAGATATCAGATCCCTCACTTGGCTTAGACTCGGATGCCTGAAGTCTCATGCCCTCCAAGGTGGGATCAGATTGCACCGCTTCCCTAAACTAAGTGCCTAATTCTGGCCACCCCGGTCATACCTGAGTCAGGGGGACATTGAACAGGGACAGGGTACAGTAAGTCAGTGTCAGAAGTCTTGCTTACCTGTCTGGTCTCCTGAGAGACTGCTGGAACGGTAGGTCCCAAATGCAGGGGAAAAGGGTCTGCTGCTGTAATCTTTGCTGCCTGGCTACTAGTAATCACTCTAACTGGTGCTGTAGGTGTCAGCTCCGCAGTAAAAACACAGGTAACGTGCCCCAGATCGTTGCCAAGGAGCACCTCAGCATCCAATCCGGGCAATACCCCCACCTCCTTCATGCCACGACCCACCCCCCAGTCCAAAAAGACGGCGTCCTCTGTCTGGCATGGTCACTTGCATCCCGGTGCCCGGGAGCAAATCCTCTGGCCGCACCATATCAGGGTGCACCAGAGTCACAGTGGCACCGGAGTCCAGCAACCCATCTGCTTGACTGTCTCCAATGGTCACCCTCCGCAGATGCTTCTGTCTGGCATCGTTGCGTTGCAACCCGATTGGTGCAACCTGATGCCCTCCGCTCTCCACTGCAGGTCCTGAGTTGGCAAGAGTTGGTGCCTCCGTGGTCATCCCTCTGTCGGCTGGCCTCATGGCTACGCTGGTCCCCTCCGATGGTGCCAGTCGCACACGGGCAACTGGTTTTGCTGCTTGGGAGCGATGCCCCTGATGGGTTCCTGTGGACCGGTCCCGGTCTGGACAATCAGGTCTAAGGTGCCCGGCCTTGTTGCAGGTAAAACAACTCCTCTCATGTTTGAATTCTGCAGCCTTTGGTGCTTTGCTTGCTGTTGCAATTTTCAGTGTCCATTGAGGGGTAGGTTTAGTTCCCTAGGCTTCTCGGGCCCCTCCTTGGGGAACTGCTGGCTCATCCAAAGCAATCCTGTTGACCATATTCTGGTCGGCCATCCGGGCAGCGTCCTCACAGGTCTTAGGCTTGCGGTCAAAGATCCAAGCACGCACAGCGGGGGGAAACCGCTGCATCAGCTGCTCCTGGAACACCAGGTCCAGTATGGTATGGTATTTGGTAGCCCCATACTCTGTGACCCACTGGGTTTCATGCCTGACCAGTCTGTTGGCATAATCCGCAAATCATTCCCCAGGTTTTACATCCCCCGTCCGGAACTTGCTCCTATACCCCTCAGGCGTCAGGGCATACTGGACCAGCAGCTTACGCTTCACATGCCCATAGTCATCTGCATCCACACCGGGAAGCTCCTGCACAGTTCTTTTGGCTTTGCCGGATAATAGTGGTCGTAGTTTGACCACCCAGTCCCTTTTTGGTATTCGGAACCGGCCACACTGATTCTCAAAATCATTTAGGAATGAGTCCAGGTCATCCGTGCCATCAATGAACTTGCTAAAACGGTGGTGATCTGGCCGGGAAAGCTCTTGTTCCTTGTTTACAAGGTGGGATGGCGAACCTTTTCCCACTGCGATTGTGAGGAGCTTTAACCTCTGCTCGTAGCTGATCCCCTCTCCTCAGGTGGCGAGCAGCGTGCCGAGTCCAGTGGCTGGCAGTCCATCAGCCACAGCCGCGAACCCCTTCGCACCCACTGGCACCAAGCCACCCACGACCGGGTGGTCGGCATAACCCTCCCCCTGTCCTTGCAGCTCCAGAGTTAGAGGGACCTCCTGCACTCCGGGCTGAGTACCATCCACTGCAACTGCAGGTAATTGGGCCGCTCTGGACTCATAATCTTCTAAATCCTCCTCCAGCTGACTCTTGGAACGACCATCTGTCGTTAAGCCATATCCTGCACATCTCTCCACGACTTGCTCTCTGTTCCAGGAACAGAGCCTCCCTGAGCGCAGACACATGGTGCCACCTGGGTATGGGTCCAGAGACCAGTGATATATCTCGTACTTCTTTGGAAGTGTGTCTAGGTTGCCACTTGTATGAGGAGCTTGCAATCTACAAGGTCCTCACTATATTACAGAGATCCGCAGGAAACTGCAATATAGGCTCAATCACTATCCCACACGCTGCCACCAGTTTTAAATGCTTGTCACGATGGACGCCCTTATTAACAGATTTATATTTTGTGGATCCCAATTGAACAGAACAAGTTGAGCAAAATAAACTGAGATTTATTACCTTGATAGGCAAACACACGACAACTGCAGATTACACTTAATAATTAAACTTGCTGGTATAGGAACAGGGGATAATGTCCAGAAAGGTGCAAAGCACCAGAAGATTGTCCTTTAAAATGTAGTCCTCTTGCAATGGCATAAATTGCCAGCCCCATCCTTCTGTGAATGTGCAAAGTCTTTTCTGGTCTGTTGGGGTTAATCAGATAACCCCCAGCAATCACAGTGTCCTAACACAGAGTTTTGTCCTTGGTTCCAATGTAATAAGACTCTTTGCGTTCCAGGAATGTGCTGCTGCTCTCCGCTATTAGAAGCGTGTTTGAAATCCCTCACATGGTAGAATGAAAAACGAAAGACAATTGGTTCATAGCCTGGGTGGGATGTATATAGGGTTTGGAAGCCTGTCGCTAACATACCCACCCAATCCCCCTCGTGGGAAAGTAATCATTCCCCAATCCCCTACTTGCCCACAGTTTGGAGAGTGGGCACTAGGGATTTCCTGTTCACACAGGGCATGTGCGACAATGCTACCTTGGCTACTTAGCATAGGTGCACTCCCCTCTTTACCTGGTCCCTCTCAGGCTGGAAGGGGGAACTCAGGGGGGTGAGCTAGCACAAATGGTCACCAGGATTTCCTATTTAGCACCATTTTGCCAATTCACACCCCCTTGACTCTGGGTCTTTTGATATGCAACTTCCAGAGAGACTTACAGACATGGGCCCAGCATGTTAGCTTTGAAGCTTGCATAGGCAAGTGACCCAGCTCATAGGTTTCAAAACATTTGGTTCTTGTGTGCATTTTAATGACAGGAGAAAAAAAGAACCTCATCCTGCTAAATGAGGACAACAAGGAACAGAGGGGAAAATAAGACATGTACAGTGCATGAAAAATTAACCCCTTCATCCCCAATACGAAATAGGGTTAACCAGCTGAGCACACCGCCGTTAATAATGCACTGATTACACCCATTTTCTTCACACCCATGAGCATTTCTAGCTGCTCTCTGAGATCTATCACATTCTGAAGCATTGAAACATCAGGGTTGGTAGTCTCCCCCTCCCACCCCTCACGGTTTAGGTCCAGAGGTCCCCGTACCCTGCGACCATATAGCAGCTCAAAGGGAGAGAAGCCTGTAGATTCTTGCGGTGCCTCTCTATTCGCAAACAGCAAGTACTGCAGGTGAATCTCCCAGTCTTTTCCCTCTGCCTGTATAAATGTCTTAAGCATCTTTTTCAGGGTCCCATTGAACCTCTCACATAATCCGGGGTGGTAAGGGGAAGTGCGCTGGGTCTTCACCCCGCACACATCCCAGAGACACTGGAGCAATTCACTCATGAATTGCGACCCCTGATAGGTTTGAATCTCGCTAGGGAAACCTACCCTAGAAAAAATGATTAACAGAGCCTTAGCTACTGCCCGAGCATCAATAGTGGCAAGCGCTACCACCTCAGGGTACCGGGTGGCAAAGTCTACCACCGTGAGGATGTAACGCTTCCCTTACCACCTGGGAACCATGAGGGGTCCCACGAGGTCCATAGCTACTCGCTTAAAGGGTTCCCCTATTACCGGTTACGGATTCAGGGGTGCCTTCACATGGTCACCCACCATACCAACTCACTAGCAGGCATGAATTCTGCCGCTTCACTGAATGCCCCCTGCCAGTAGTAATGCTCCAACAGCCGGGCTCACGTCCGAGTGACCCCCTGATGCCCCGCTAGTGGAATGGAGTGGGCTACCAGCAACAACTGCTGCCTATATTCCCAGGGTACCACTAGTTGTCTCTTCCCCATCCATACCTCATCTAACCCTATTGTCCATTGCTCTTTATACAGGAACCCGCGGTGCCACAAAAAGTAATCAGACCCATTGCTTGACTTAGACTCGGAAGCCCGAAGTCTCATGCTCTCTAAGCTAGGGTCTGATCGCACCGCATCCCTAAACTGGGTACCTAACTCTGGCCACCCTCCGGCCATACCCGAGTCAGAGGGACAGAGAAAGGGGACAAGGAACAGCAAGTCAATGTCAGTGGGCGAATTAGTCTGCCTTATCTCTCTGGTTTCCTCGGAGACTGCTGGAACTGTAGGTCCCAAATGCAGGGGGACAGGGGCTGGTTCTGCTGTGATCCTTTCTGACTGGCTCCTGGTGATCGCTGCAACAGGCGTCAGCTCAGTTGTGAAAACGCAGGTAACATGACCCAGGTCATTACCAAGCAAGATCTCGGCATCAAACCCAGGTAAAACCCCCACCTCCCTCATGCCATGTCCAGCACCCCAGTCCAAAAAGACCCGGGCAACCTGGAGTGGCCGCGGTCCTCCATATGACATGGTCACTTGCATCCCGGTGCCCGGGAGCAAATCCTCTGGCCGAACCATAAAAGGGCGAACCAGAGTCACGTTGGCACCGGAGTGCAGCAAGACGTCCGTCTGCCGGTCTCCGATGGTCACCCTCCGCAGATGCTTCTGCCGGACATCATTGGGCTGCATCCTGACTGGAGCAACCTGATGTCCTCCGCTCTCCACGGCTGGTCCCAAGGTGTCAAGTGCAGTTCCTCCGCTGGTCATCCCTCTGTGGGCTCGTTCCATGGCTGTAGTTGGCTCCTCTGTGTGTGCCAGTCGCACACAGGCGACGGTCCTCGCAGCTAGTGATCGCTGCCCCTGATGGGGTCCCATGAACCGGTCCCGGTTCGGACAGTCTGGCCTGAGAAGAGCAACCTTGCAGGTATAACACCGTCTCTCATGTTTAAACTCTGTAGCCTTGGGTGCGTTGACTGCTGCGTCAGGTTTATGTGTCCATTGAGGGGTAGTTTTTTCTCCCTTGGCCACGCGGGCCATTCTTTTGGGAGCTACTGGATCCTCCAATTGCAACCCTGCTGACCACATATTCATCAGCCATTTTCTCAGCCTCCTCATACAAGTAGTTCTGAGGTTTGTTGTCAAAGACCCATGCTCACACGTCCTTGGGGAGCTGCTGCAGCAACTGCTCCTGAAAGAATAAGTCCAGTAGGGTATGGACTTTTGTAACCCCATTCCCCTCCACCCACTGAGTCCCGTGTAAGGCCATTAGGGCGGCATAGTCACTGAATGACTCCCCGGGGAGTACTCCCCCCTTCCTGAACTTGCCCCTGTATGCTTCTGGGGTCAGGGCGTACTGGGTTAGCAGTTTGCTCTTGATATGACCGTAGTCATCGGCATCCACGCGTGTAATGCTTGCACAGTCCGCTTATCTTTCCCCGATAACAGTGGTTGCAGTCTGACCACCCAGTCCCTCCTTGGAATTCGGAAACGGGAACACTGCATCTTGAAGTCATTTAAAAATGCATCGATGTCATCGGTGCCATCCAGGAACTTGCTGAAGTTGTGATGATCCACCCGGGGAAGCTCCTATTCCCCGTTTTCATGGTGAGAGTTGTGGGTTTTATCGAGCATTGCTGTCAGGAGCTGTGCCCGCTCCGCAGTGCTAACCCCTGCTTCCTATGTAGCAAGAAGTGCTGTGAGCCCAGGGACAGCTCGTTCGGCAGCCACAGCTGCTACTTTGTCCACAATCCCTGGCGTCAAGCCACCAATGACCAGGGGGTCACTAGCATTCTCCTCATGTCCTTGCAGCCCTGGAGCTGGAGGGACCTCCTGCACTCCGGGCTGAGTAGCGCTCGCCGCCACATCAGCTACGGGGACTTGCCCCTCTGGTGGGACCTGGCGGTCCTCATGACGCTCCAAATCCTGCTCCAGTTGTAACATTGACCGCCCATATGTCGGTTAGCTATACACCGTACATCTCTCCACAATCTTCTCTCTGGTTCATGATCAGAACCTTCCTGAGCGATTACTCATGGTGCCTTTGGGGTATGGGTAAAGGGACAGTGAAGTCTCTCGTGCTCTTTAGAAGTGTGTGTAAGTTGCCACTTGACTGACGAGCTCGCAAGCTATGAGGTCCTCACTATACTACAGAATCCCACAGGAGACTATAGTATAGGTTCAGTCAGTATCCCACACGCTGCCACCAGTTAATACAAAGCTTGTCACGGTGGACACAACTTTGCCAACGCTTTATATTTCTGGGTACTCGATTGAACACAACAAGGAGCAAAATAAATTGTGATTTATTTCCTTGATAGACAAACACACGACAACTTCAGAATACACTTAAAACAACACTTACTGGTATGGGGAAACAAAATAAATTGTCCTTTTCACGAAAGCGCAAGAAATGTAGTCTTTATTTAAAGGTCCCGTGGCTAGATCGCAACTTGCCGATCTAATAACTTGGCCAAATCAATGTATTTCGTAGAAGTTCATAGACATTCGTTTGGGAGTCCCCACGGCTAACGAATTCCGGAGTTTGGGTTAAATTCTTGGTTGCGTTGGTATAAACCCCTTGCTTACTGGAACCGCTACCACTGTGCTTGAATGAAGTCCTGCGTGAAGCGTAGTTACATCATGAATCGGATCTTGATTACTCTCGAACACCCTGGGGATAGTCCGGTGGGCACAGTTATAGGCTATTCAAGGGTACCTTTAACATGTTCACCCAATCCCCTCCATGGGAATATTTCACCCACCAATGGCCGTTTTGCCCACAGTTTGCAAAACCGGGTAAAAAGGCTTTCTAGTTTGCAAAACGCAAGTGTCAGCTTGACACCCATGCAACTTAGCATACCTGGGGTACACCCCTTTGTTGGCGCCCCTTTGTCTGGGGTTTGGCCCAAAGTATTCAATGGCCCGGGATTTGCCACTTATCAGGATTCTGGCCATGTTTACATTATGGTGCTCTGAGGCTTTTCATCCCTGTCACTTCTTTAGACTGAGGGTCGCTGGTTCAGCAGGACCTCTTTGAATTGCAAGGAAGAAAATACTCTCAGCTCATTCACAACCAGCACATTTACATGTCAGAGGATTTCTCCCGGAAAAAAATCTGTTCCTGCCTGTACATTTTAAATTCACAGTTTTATACATTAATTAAAACTTCATGTTTCCGGTGTACCATGACTGTAATTTATATATGTATGTTTGTGTTTTACTAACTTATGCTTGCACACCAAAAACCAGGGTGCTGGGTGCCTCCGTTCACAAGTTAGCCTGCTTTATTGAACCGGCTTCCTTGTGGGAACCCAAGTTCACCCGTTTCCCACATCAATTGACCTACTTCCCACGGCCATTGACTTACTGCCTTTCAAGTTCTGCAGGCTAACGAGATACGGATACATTGTATTGGTAAAGCCACTTGAAAACTAACCACAAGCCAATTATTCCATTGCTTTGCGGTTACAGAGTCAAGAGCTTTAAATGGATACCGATCTAGTACAGCAGACTTCCCATACACAGGGCTGGCTGTGGTGCTCACTACTCCATCTTGTGTCGCAATAGAATATAGCAGGCATTACTTTCACTTCCATTACAGCAGGCAGGGAATAGCCTGCAAATGGGGGTTAAGAATGCTGGGACAGGGCAAAGACAGCAGTGCAGTGCAAATACTTTTAACCCCTTCATTCCCAATGCAAAGACAGCAGTGCAGTGCAAATACTTTTAACCCCTTCATTCCCAATGCGAGTTGGGGATAATCAGTCGGGTATAATACCTTTATTTAGGCCTGATTACCCCTTTTCTCGCCACACCCCTTCAGTCCCAACAGTGATTAGGTTTAACCAGCCAGGCATAATACATGTATTATTGGCCTGGTTAACCCCCTCCCGCCACAGTTAGCTATTAGAGTCAGTAATATTGTATGATAATTTTGTACTTTGTATAATAAAACCCATTTTTATTTTTTACCTTTCCGGGCATGCAATCAAGCAGGGATTGCTAGTGTATGAGTTTCAAGGGTGGGTTTGCAGAGGAACCATTGATAGAATGTGCCTAGGATGTTGGAGTCCATTGTTGCCGGTTCCCCAATAAATGTACCCAGGAATCATGCCTCATTCTCGGATACATGTAGGCCATTGTCCCGGCAATATCTCCCCTTGAAAATGTAAGTGCGAATGAGGCACAGAGATAAACATGTATTCCTGTTGCTGAGGGAATCCCTAGATTAAGGGGGGTGCCCCAGCTAGTGTCAAGGTGGCTCAAAACCACTGTAGGGTTTGTGGGTGCTCCAACCATATATATGGTTGGAGGAGGGGAGGCTCTGATAGTCCAAACTAAGTCCAAGGGAAAGTGAGTGTGGAATAAGGCAGACAGAAATAAAACAACATTTTTTTCCTTTTCTGTTCCCTGTACCCAGAGACTCAGTGTATTAAAATACACTTTAATATAGTTTTGATGTGTTTAAACCTTCAGAACTGATGTCCAAACAGGCCACCTTTTCAAAGCCATAGGCGCCTGTAGGTCTGCTAGATATCAATGTTCAAACCAGCCAGAAGATGCCCAGAGGTGTGAACAGTATTTGGTCAGTGGGGAAAGGTGGAGTACTATGTCCAGAGATCAATGGCAGTCCACTGGGATGCCACTTGTTTTTCCAGACCTAGTGGAGCCTGCCCAGCGGGTGGCATTGGGATGTATGAGGGGGTATGCGACAGGCTTGCGCATGCCCTTTAGCTTTTTCGAATTTACCACTGACCCAGCTTTTCGAACTGGTTTGGCTTCGATTGGCTGCTTGGTAAAGTTCCCACGCGCTGATTGGCTGTATGCTGTGCTTCTATTTTAAGAATGAAGCAGATAATACTATAAGAAGCCCTAAGCCAATCCGATTGTGTGTTCCCCTTGAGTCAGAGCCGAAAGAGCGCCGGCGGGCTTTTCAATGATGCTCTGTTTGTAATAGCAAAGCATCCGGCTTCGATTTAAAACCTGAAAAGCCAGTCCAGCTTTTTGGAACCAAGGGCCTCATGCACTAAGTGCCGAAAAAATGCATTCGCCATGTGTTCCCTATCGGCATGATTTTGGCGATTTTCCCTCGCAGTATTCAGTAAGGGCCGAATCCATGCCGAATCCCTGCCGAATCACTGCGAAAGCAAAACGCAGATGAGACGGTGATAAAAAAGCCTGGCTCCCGATAGCCTGGCGATAGGCCGTTTCTGCCGATATTTGTTTGCAGCAGAGAGAGACCCGCCGCTCTCTCTGTGCAAACATCGGCAAAATAAAAATCTTTCTAAACAACTTATACTCATAGTGTACATGTGCAGGGGGTCTCCGGAGCTGAACCGCATTGGTTTCAGGTCCGGGGACCCCCTGCTTCCCGAGGTACAGGCCCCTTTATGAGGTGCTGGTATCCCTCTGCATTTAAATGTCCCGATCACGTGACCGCGGAATGTAAACAAAGCAGAGGGATACCGGCACCCCCACAAAGTGTATGTCGGGAAGCAGGGAGTCCCCGGACCTAAAACCAAAGCGGTTCAGCTCCGGAGACCTTGCACATCTACACTATAAGTAAAACACACATATAAATAAACAATCATTCCTTACCTTAGCGGCTATCCGCTATGGTAATTAAGCAGCCTTAATGTATTTTTAATAATATTGTGCAGGAGCAGGGGGTCCCCTGGCTGAACCACATTGATTTTTGGCTCAGGGACCCCTTGCTTCCCGAGTTACAGGCCCCGGTAAGGGGCATCCGGTGGCAGTGTCGCTGCCATCTTTATAGTGCCCACGTCGCGTCTTGGACACTATAAAGATGGCGGCGACACTGAAACCGATGCCCCAAACCGGGGCCTGTAACTCGAGAAGCAGGGGTCCCTGAGCCACAAATCAATGCGGTTCAGCTCAGGGGACCCCCTGCTTCCGCACAATATTATTAAAATATATTAATGCTGCTTCATTACCATAGCGGATAGCCGCTAAGGCAATGAAGGGGTTAAGGCATAATACAGTAATGGGCAAAATTACTATTAATCACAAATGGATAATAATGCATTTGTCCATTTAAAATACATAAAGAACAATAAATACATTAAATACATATTACACTCACCCTTGTCCGGCTGCCACGATGAAGGCCATCCTCATCTTCATCCTGCCCATGCCTCCTCTACTGCTGCAAAACAGAAACAAGAATAAAAACATCCAATGTAATGTCCCCTAACCCCTTAATCACCATACAGTGTAGCAGTTATTAACTACGGGTTTGCGGTGCCCCCACAGATGTGGGACCACCGGTTCTTCCCCGCACACTATGGGTCCGCGGTGCCCCCACAGATGTGAGGCCACCGGTTCTTCCCCGCAGGTGTCCCCCGTGGACCACGCAGCTTTATACCCGTGAGATACCCGAGGATACCGCAGGTGGTCTCCAGAGGTCTCACGCAGAACCAAAAGGAACAAACTCTGAATGTAAAATAAATAAACCTGACCTATACATTCAATACATCAATCCCCCCACCCCAACACCTACAGTACAATAATGTGCCAAATAACTATTATCCAGATAGGGATAATAGATTATTTGCCCATTATTAAACACATTAACTAGCATAATAAAATAAATAAAGTACTACTGACCTCCTCAATAAGAAGCCCCCGTCGCCAGCAAAATCCTTGTCTTTCGTTTCCCACAAAATACACAGCCAATACATAGCCAATACACTGCAATTACATTCAGATATCAATTAACCCCTTAAACACCTTATCAGATAATAATCGCAAAGGTAATTAAGGGGTTAAGCCACATTGGCCCGATTCCCACCCTTCACCCATTCATTTGTACAGTGGCTTCATCATGTAACCATATATATATACACACACACATGATGAACCAATATACAAAGAAATGTAGAAGGGTTATCAAAATCATGCTCTACTACAAATACCACTTCTCCATACAAACACAGTACAATAATATCAATTTCCTTAAAAAAATCCAAACTCATCTTCCAATCAAAATCCTCAAATGCCAATCAAAAGCCTCAAATGCCAATCAAAACATTGCATTTACATTGTATACATGATGCATACAATCTATGCACCATGTACACACTGCAAATGAATGTTAACAATAACATATTCCAAACAAAATACCAATACATCCAAACAAGTATACTATTTAAACCAATCCAGTAACCATAAATCAATTAGCATTCATTAATTAAATCACTAAACAATTTAAATTCCATCCATAACAATTAAACAATGAACTAATTCAATCGTTGAACAGAACAAGTTATCCTCAGACAAAATATTAGTACCAAAAAGAATACAATATACAAAAGCAAGCCTCATCCTGACCTAAAGTACACCATACAATGGCAAAAATTACATCTATCTAGTTTTAAAATACATGACACACACATTTATGCATAGCAGCATAGCCAAAAACATTTTAAACACAGCAAAACAAGCTTTTAAAACAACATCATTTCTTACCCTGTATGTATATATCAATCTAGACATACATACATACATACAGTGGCAAGAAATGATATACCAAAAAAAAAAATACCCATGTAAAAAACGTTAAAAAAAATGAACAAGTTAAATAAAATACATTTCTTTTGTTCACTTACCATTACTTGACCCACTCACTGACTCCCGTTGAACAGCTAACTCTCGAATCAATCCACGCACAGGAACCCATAAAATAATAAACCATAAAATAATAAACATTAAAATAAAAAGCCAAATCAATCCACGGGTCTTCTATTTGTAATCCATCTTCATTTGTATTCTTCTTTCTTGTATCTTCTTCCGGTCTCTTCCGGGGTCTTCTTCGGCCACGCCCTGGCCTTCTTCTTCTGTAGGAGGTCCTTCCTCCTCTGCGTCTGCCTTCAAAATGAGACGACATAGGCTTTTAAAGGCCTATGACGTCCCATTTTCATCATGGTTCCCACAGCCCTGATTGGGCCGTGAAAACCATGTGTTTTGGCCGATAGAAAAAGAATTGATGACGTCATTTAAAGGCAATGAAAGAACAGCCAATCAGAATGGCTGTGCTTCAACTGCCTCTAAGATGATGTCATGAAAAGAAAGATGGCCAGCCTCACATGGTACAGTAGCCAATCAGAGCGTGGGAAATACATCCCAACTCTGATTTGCTCTAGTACCACAGCGGTTAGCCGCTAAGGTAATGAAGTGGGCTTTATATGCATTTTTTCTGCCATGGATGCATGCCGGGGGGCTCCAGTGCTGGTATTAATGGGTATCAGCTCCGGAGACCTCCGGCATCAATCCCATCCAGGAAAAAGGCCTGATTTTTTTCTAATTGTCGCCCTTGCCGGTACTTATACACCACTAACCCGCCAAATTTGAGTTGGCAGGACGGATTGGGGATAAATTCTCTTTTCGGCAGTGCCGATCATCAGTGAAAAGCTGATCGGGACTACCTGAATTCAGCCGAGTTCAAAAAGTGCCGATAAGTGGCTTATCGGCACCCGGCTGCCGATAATTTTTTATCGGGAAGAAAAATTGCCGATTTGGCCACTTATCGGCGCTTACTGAATCGCTAAGACTTTTTGTGGCGAGAAAATGGCGATAAAACGCTTTTCGGCGCTTAGTGCATGAGGCCCCAAATTCTCAGAAGAGAACATAGCGGTGTTGTATGGAATTTTATGCATATTTGAGTTACAGGAGATTCCGAGCTAAGTCCCTGTCAGAGTAAAACTCTCCCATAGAGTTCCATGCATCTAGGAAAGTCTAGTTTTCAATCCCAGCCCCAAAGTAAGTGTGTCTTGTTGTTTGTATTTTGTGTTCCATTGTGTGTAAGCGAATGTATGCCATATAAATTACAATTTACTTAATTACCTTGTTTTGCTCAATGAATGATCCTGGTAAAAAGGTGTGAATAACCTGGTCTCCTGTGACAACAGTTAAAACACTTTACAAGCCCTATGGGCTTACATAGACAGCCCAATACACTCAATGTTTAGGGGCTGCCAGCCTTGCTTCACCTTTATTATGAATATCGTCTATCCCTACCGTGACACTTGTTTTTTCTCACATTCTACAATTTTATCAGATGTCATAGTTGCCAACTTCCTTATAAGATGGAGTATAGCAAGACAAAATAGAGTCTGAATCACATAATCCATCTACAGTCTCGTACTTATCAACCTTTTTGGTCAGTTAAAAGTATTCTGTTTTTACATTTGTATTTTTAAAAAATATAAAGATAAATTAAACAAATTGAGATTATGCATTAGTATCATCCATTTTGACACAGATCCTACTTTAACAAAGTTAATAATCAGGATCAGACTTCTTTTTAGAAGTAGTAAATTATGGTGATCTTTACTGTTAGTAAGCACCACCTGGTCTGTGAAATGTAATTATCTAATATTTCTAGTTTGCAGAAGGACCCCTTCTTGAAGGTCTGTTTTGGAATACGTGGTACAACAACCAGACCATATCGCAAGATAGAAGCTTTATCTACTATGAGAACTTATTATTAGGTGTGGCCCAGATTCGTCAGCTAAAAGTTGGTGAAAACACATGCAGGGTGCATTCCTTTTTTAAGACCTTTACTAATGACTGTTTCACTGCATACCACTACAAATTTGAGGACACTGCTGAATTTGGTTTAAAAAATGCATCTGAGTAAGTACTATATAATTATATTATTATTATTATTATTATTATTATTATTATTATTATTATTGTTATTATTGTTATTGTTATTAATATTATTATTTTCCAAAAATGGTATTGAGATTTTACAGGGAGAAACAAACAACATAATATAGCATATACTCAGGGAGATAGAAATTAGCATCTATAGCCGCTATTTCTACTACATGGGAATTACATGCACCTCAAGTAGTTCAAACATTTCGTTCTCATCCCCTGGACTAATTGATGTGTCCTCAGGCCATGCACCCCCTCACCCGTGAGGGCGGGCATCCGAGGCCCTCGTCCTTCGTTTCCCCATTAATAAAAGGAGAGAAAAGAAAGCGGGGACAAGAAGGGGGGACAAAAGGGAAAAGAGATGGTTAGAAGGGAGAAGAAGGGAAGTGGAGAGAGGGGGAGAAAGGGGTGGATAAGGAAGGGGGAGGGAGGGCCCCCTCGTTAATGGCCCCTTCGCCGATGGCCCCACCCAGGACCAGCGCCAGAATGCCTCTTGACGTCTTCACTATCCAGCGTCCTCGAATTTTAATCGTAGGGCCACCCGTCCCAGACTTTGTTGAATTTGTCTTCATTGTGTTTCAAAAGAGCCGATAAAAGCTCCATCGATCTGACCTCTCTTATTCTGGATAGCACCTTTTGTCTACTTCATGGTTTGATCGTCTTCCAATTTGCTGCAATTGAGCAGTGAGCCGCCCTAGCGGTGAGTCACGCAAGCATTTTCAAGGGGAGATATTGCCGGGACAATGTGCCTACATGTATGCGAGAATAAGGCATGATTCTCAGGTACTTTTTTAGTCGAACCGACAACTCCTACCACAACTACCCAGGCACATTTTGATAACAATTTCTCAGCAAAACCCACCTTGAAACTCATGCCCTAGCAATCCCTGCTCACTGGCATCCCTGGAAAGGCAAAACACAAAAAATCTTTATTGTCGCAAATTACAAGATACTGTATAAATGTACAGTTGCTGGGCTCATGAGCTGACACTCTTGAACCAT
>WSYH01006960.1:0-30000 GCA_036426205.1 Ascaphus truei
TGGTATGTGTTGTGTATAATATAATATATATATATATATATATAATATATATATATATATATATATAAATATATACAATTCAGTGGTCGACAAATCACCAAAAAATCTACTCGACACTAGTACCACACGGTGCTGCTTGGGCCAATAGGAGCTCGCCACGATGTTAAATACTCGCCCGGGGCGTGCAAGTGTGTGTGTGTGTGTGTGTGTGGTGTGTGGTGTGTGTGTGTGGGTGTGTGTGTGTGGTGTGTGTGTGTGTGTGTTGTGTGTGTGTGTGGTGTGGGTGTATATAGATATATATATAGGGAAAAAGAGAGGGAGAGCGCCGCCCATAGCGTAAATAGTAGATTTAATGAGGGGAAGGGGAGGAGGGGGTAAAAAATGCCACTTACAAAAGTACAATAAAAACGCCATTGCGTGATTAAATCACCACATCCGGTTAATACTGCATCATCTTGGGGCAACCCAGTCTCAAACATGAAGGATCGACGTCCCAGCAGGTAGCCAGGGCAGGTAAATGCTGTAAGAGTCCAAGAAAGTGGCTCCGTTTCCTTAAGCCTCTGTAGCACTCGCGCATGGATCAGTCTGCTCCAGCGCTTCCACATATATGATTAAGTTCACATTATATTTACATTATGAGCACACCTTTAACACTTATATATTATCCACTACTTAAAGTTTATACTATCATAAATGATAACTTATTATAGGATATCCATGGTTATTTAGTGGTATTGATAGTTTAGTCTATTCTCACACTGATTATATACACTTATTAGTATAAGCATCACTGAATACACTACACTTATTTATATTTATTACAGGTGATACATCACTTATTATATTGTGGTTATCCCCCTATGTCCCTCCAGAAATCTTGCTTGTTCGTGGCATAAGACTCCCAACATTAATTTTCGCTATCAATCCTAATATACTCAAATATCCGCATGAGTAGGATATATAGGTTAGATTTCATATCTATTCCACAGGGTCAGAATTTGGTTTTTGATTCTTAGTTTATTGTCACATGTGGAGTTATTTCATATATTTTTTCATAATTGTTTTATGTTTCAGTTTTTGTTATATCTGTAATTGATTATATATGTACAAGCCCTTTATGGGAATTGCACTATCATTATGCTTACTGTTAAGGGTTAATCATTTACCCATATTTGTTTTATAAAAAATAGATATTAATATGTTTTTAGAATATTTTCTTTATTGTGTTTAAAGTTAGTTTGTTTAGCTCATATGTATTATATATGAGATGTGTATATTCCCCTTAGGTATAGTATTTATTATCTGCGGTTACATCTCCTATACTCCATCTCCTCTAATTCTTACAGGTTTTATCTTATTAAGTGTATATTATATATACTCATTGGTGGTATATTTGTAGATAGCACGAAGCACTTTTTCAACTGAGTTGGGGCGTCCCAATCAATTAACATCATTGGATTTTGCATTTAAATACCGGACCTTCCCCTTCTCCACACTTCCCTTTGAAAAAGTTACCCGTGAGTGACGAAACGCGTCAGGGAGCGTCATCACGGTGGACGCAGTGACACTACGTCATTACCAAGCGCTGGAGCAGGACGATCATGGGAGGTGCTACAGAGGCTTAAGGAAACGGAGCCATTTCTTGGACTCTTATACAGCATTTACCTGCCCTGGATTCCTGCTGGGAAGTCGATCCTTCATGTTTGGAGACTGGGATTGCCCCAAGATGTGCAGTATAACCGGATGGTGGTGATTATATCACGCAATGCTTGTTTTATTGTACTTTTGTAAGTGCATTTTTTACCCCTCCTCCCCTTCCCCTCATTAAATCTATATTTTTACGCTATGGGCGTGCGCTCTCTCTCTCTTTTTCCCTTTAGATTCCTGTGGACGTGGTTTGTCCATATTGAGAGCAGCCGGAGACCCTCTACATCAGCACCCCTAATTTTTACTGGAACTATTTCTGAGGACTGGTTACCATTTTTTTTGCTTTTTTTTTTATGTATGTTCATTCGTTAGTATGTAGAATTCCTTATGGTTTACAGGTTTAATATAATCGTGCTTTAGTAATATTAAGGGAATCTTTATTTATAGTTAACACTGTGTAGATATAATATTATCATTATTTATTTAGCACGGATATTTACTTATATGGTTTTCACATTATTCAGAGGCGCTGCTTCTTTTTCTGTTTGTCATATATATATATATTGTCATTATATATAAAAAATGTTGTGTCCCCGGTGGGACAAAGCACATTGCAAAGACGCTCATGTGCAAGTGTGTCACCTCGCAGGCCGATGACACGTGAAGTTGCACGACAGTCTTGGCAGAAACTACAAACGGGTGTAAAGCTCATGGACGGAACAACCAGATCTCTGGGGTTTGTATGTAACGAATGCCTCTGTTTTACACAGTTCTTAGCAAAATAATATATTTAATGGGTAGTCCCATCCAGAGCCATGACATGTTTAACCCATTGCCAGCTGGAAGACCGCTGGCACTCAACTTCCTGGAGAGCTGGCCAGATGGTGATCGCTTGGGGTAGCAGTCACGTGAACATAAGTGGAGAGGGCTCCACATCATTTAAGTTATGACCGCCACTTGCTTGGAGGGGGGGAGGGAGGGAACGGTGCTCTCCCTAGAAAACAGGCATTTATAGCATGATGTGCCCTGTATGCCATATGGAGGAGTGGCCAACTTCAGTCCTCAAGGGCACCAACAGAGTGGTTTGTAGATATCCTGTTTCGCACAGATGGCTCAATCAGTGGCTCAGTCGTGACATTCAGGTATGTCATGGGGCAAAATGAACCCACCACATCCAATCTGGCCTCCTCCCTAACATCTTCAAAGCCAACTGAAAACTCTCCTCTTCTCCATCACATTCCATAATCCCGTTAACCTCCTATCACAAACGCCATGATCTCCCTACTCACCCCCTTCGTAAACCTCTTAAATCCCTCCAAAGTCACCCACCTCAACGATCCAATCGCTTCCATGTCAGACCCATCATCATGCCACTGAAAACTAAATCCAGAGACATGAACCCAACACCTTTGCACCAGCAAGCAAGCGCTCATACACCTAACCATAGCCTGATCATAATGTTCCCCCCTGTTCACCAAGAGCAGCAGCTCTCAATGCCCTAACCATAGCTTGACCATAATGTTCCCACCCCGCCCATAACCAAGCAAGCTCTAATGCCCATAACCCATATCCTGACCATAATGTTCCCACCCCCTGCCCACCAACCAAGAAGCTCTCAATGCACCTAACCCATAGCCTGATCTAATGTTCCCACCCCTACCCATCACAAAAACATCTTAAACATTACTCTAGTGCCCATCACATAAATGTTCTAGGGTGCTTCATAAATGTTGTTATAAATTACTAGGGCATCCGTAAGGTAAGTTAAAGTGCATAATTTGAATGGGAAAAAGGCACTGGACACCACATATTGTGATTTTCAAAGTTACTTTGATCATTTGAAGAAGAGAGGGAGGTTCAATTCGGTCCTTCCTTTCCGCTTATCAGGGGTCGTGCAGAGAACTAGATCCTTCTTAATTTTGAAGCTATGAATACAACAGGCAGTTCTAGGGAGCCCATGTAAAAAAACGGATAGGACTTAGAGGGACTGACGGGGACCTGAGCGGTCGGTAACCTAACTGCAGAAGGGCAGCAATACACATGAAATATAGAATCTTCGCAGAACCATGGTGGCCTCCTAAGAAAATGGAAGTGATCGGTGAGACAAGTGAAGAAACCACTTCCAGGACATAAAAACACAGTATTAACTAACACACCACTAAGGATTCTTCTTCCAAAATCTCAGCACTCGCGCGGCTCGGAGAGTAAATACTCTACACCACTAAAAAAACATTGTCAACTGCCTGGGTGCAGACTGCAAAAAGTGGGTAATACCGGATGGTAAAAAAACAGGCGCTCCAGGTCTTGGTACAGAAGATGCAAACAGTTTAGATAGATCAGATCAACGTCTCCGATTACTGGAGCCGTCTTGAGAAAGGTCCCGCAGTGAACAAAAACATTGATCTGTTCTACTAAACTGTTTGCCATCTTCTGTACCAAGACCTGGAGTGCTGTTTAACATACACATACAATTTCCCCCCCCTCCCCACCCCCTGAATATTCCACTAGTATACCCAGAACCGGAGGACTAGGAAGTGAAATACACCCATTTTGTACTCCAGGAAAAAGACTTGAATTAGGACTGTGAATTCTTACTCATTATGGAAACACCTACAGCACATGCTAGGATAAAGGTGTTACAGCCCTATTCACAACACTTCATCCTGATCCTGTGGACAATAGGCCTTTGCCTCAGTATACTCATCTCAACACCTATCCACCTGGATGAAAAATACCAGAGGATAATACCCCAGCTACAGTTTGCTAATCATGAAAATCAATTCACTGATGAAGTCCCGCTGTGATTAAGCTAATGCTTATGTATTTAAGCCTCCCATCTGCAGTTTAAACAGCGCTCCAAGCTAAATACATAATTTAATTATATACCATGCCACTGTATGGTTTGCAGCGTATATAACATCCCGAAAAATTCAAGCAAACCCAAATGACCTTCCGCGCCCTGCAGTTCAAACAAACAAAGCAGTCCATCATCTGGCTGCCATGCAGGGTTTCAACATGTACCGCTGTGTGTTTTCTCAAGTGATCTTATGTTTGATTTGATGTCAGGCCAATTGTCTGGGGATTAATTAAAGAGAACTCCTTGCAGCTGTAGCACGAAAGCCCCGAACAGATACAACGCTAAGTATAGAGCCGGCGTCGTTGTCGGCACTGGAGGGGACTCGGGTGTGTGTATCCCCCCCAGCTTTCCATAAACACTTTGATTCACATTTCAGCACGCTTTGGTTTCATCTGAGGAGTATTTTCCTCGCTGCTACGTATTGTAGCAATCAAGCCTGCTAAAAGTGGCTGCCACACAGGCGGACTGGCTTACGTATATTACCATGGGGCCTCCCGCCCCCCTCCCCTGCATGTAGCAGGAGGGGACAGAGTTACAGGGCAGTGATACAGCGCTGTGTTAGAGGGAAAAGCGAATGAGTGTGTAAATGTCAAGTACACATTTTGAGTTACATATCCCAAATATGGTTACACTGGTTTAGGAATGGGACATATCATCACGGCGGTTTCACCGCCAGGTTTAAGCTTTTAGGGTTAGGTGTTAAGGTTAGGATTGGGGGTTAGCGGCTAACCCCCCAATGCTAACCTTAACACCTAACCCAAAAGCTTAAACCTTGATCACCTTGGGGAGCCTTGAAAAAATCCTGATTGCCTTGGGGAGGCCTTGAACCGAAAAAGTTTGGGAACCACTGGTTAGCCATTAGGCGGGAATATTGGGTTAGCTATTAGGCGTTAAAGATAGAATGGGTTAGGTATTATGGTTGCAGTTACGGCATTGCCACAATTGGTTTTCCAGGAACAAAGGGGCGTGGGACAGCACCATACATAAGCAGGACAAAAAAACGGACACCATAGCGTGATAACAAGTGGAGACGCGCGCAGGATCTTCAAAAGTTGTACTCGGATACTGTAAAGTTATAATAGGCAAATATCAATCAGTGGCAAGGTTGTGTGGCGTGTGGCTGTGTGGTAGTAGTGGGTGATCGAGGAAAAAGACAGGAAAATACCACATTAGCGCAGATTTGTAGAAGTCAAAACAGTCCCGAGATCCAGAGCGCTACATTGGAGGGGAACTGTAGTGGATCTGTCGAGTTTCGGGCGGCCGTTACCGGAAGCAAACCTTCAGACGACCAATAAAAGGCAACACCAGCGCCACGGAAGCGGCGAGATCGTTGTCACAGCACTATCCAGAATTGTAATCTGTCTTATTGCCCGAAAGAATGGCCGTCTCGTAAGTGCGATTCTATGGGATTTTATTTTTTATCTGTTATAAAGTTTCGAGTGTTACAAAACTGCGCTACGGTGTGGTATTGCCTCCGTTTCCTGAGATCACCCACATCCACCACACAGCACACAACCTTGCCACTGAACGTGATTTGTCTATTATAACTTATCAGTATGCGGCGTGCACTTTTGGAGGATACAGCCGAGTCTTCTTTTAATTTGTTATTACCCTGTGGCGCTTCCTTTTTTTGTCTTCTTATGTATGTTGGTGCGCTGGAAAAGAACTTTAATCTGAAGAAACTTTTGGAACGATTTCTCACCGAATGGTCGAGTGGAGGAGATATTTTTTTATCAATCCCACTCTGTTTTCTCACTGCTTTCACTTGCACTATTATGGTTAGTGCCAAAAGTCACTTGACATGTTATAGATTTATTAGACATTAGGCCTTTTGTATGATGTGTATATCACTGGTGTTAATAATTCTTATTTATCACATTTTTTTAAGGTCATAACAACTGCACGTTATTACTAGTCGATTTACCGTATTGTATGAGAACGCCCACCCTGGACATCTGTGTTTAGAATTGCCCAAAATGGCCAGAATCCCCCAGCCCCCTGGGTCATCTGCGGCAACCAACTGTCCTGGACCCTACTGGTTTTAAAATAAGACAAAAGATATAAACATTCAAATAGACGGATAAATGCACAAACAAAAAGTACACATGGTTCCCCGAGCAAGGGTTCCCTGTCATTTTCAAGTTATTTGAAAATTTTACCAAATACAGCAGAAGTTACAATGCATCTGACTCAGACGCTATTAGAGAGGGTTGGGTTTCCTTCAATGCATCTGATCTCAGACACGCTATTAGAGAGGGTTGGAGTCTTACAAGCTCTGATTCGACGCGCTATTAGAGAGGTTTGGGTTCCTTAACAACCTGATCTCAGACGCGCTATTAGAGAGGGTTGGGGTTCCTTACAATGCATCTGTCTCAGACGACTATTAGAGAGGGTCGGGGTTCCTTACAATGCATCTGATCTCAGTGAGTAAAGACACTGACTGTGTAAACAATATGACAGTTTGACAGGGGGACCTGGTTCATTCAGCGTGTCAGCTCTTTCTGATTTGTGCAGTCACTTTATCTCCTTTGCTTCAGGAACCAAAACATATATGTAAGCTCGCGGGCAGTACGTGTACTGTGTCTGTAATATCCAATGTAGTGTGAAGTGCTGTGAGTCCATTGGGAGAAAAGTGCTATATGAAATAAGTTATTATTTATTATTATTATTTGCCGCTGGAGAGTTCTGCAATAGAGTTATAGACCTGATGAAAAATTTTCCTGACCATAGGAGACTGGTTCCTTATGTCATCAAACGTGTCCCATCCACTACCAACATGTACTGAGTTAAAGGTTAAAACATATTCTCAAAGCCGCCTCTGCCGAGTCTAGACCAGGGAAACTCCGGAATCCTTGCACTGATTACAGCTTCCTACAGTCACATACCGTACACTGTACAGATGTTCCAGACACAGCACATGAAGAAGATGTACACGGTGTTCCTCTGCAGTGCAGGACATGGGCAATAACAAGCACGTGAAAGCTATTTTAACTCTGTAATAGTTATATTATTATTTGCATATAAGCCCAAGCACGCGAGATAACCTTTTGCAGTTTTATTTTACATGTGGCATGATGTCTGTGTTGTCAGATGTTCTAGAACAGGAGTGTCCAACTTCAGTCCCAAGGGTCACCACAGGTCAGGTTTTCAGAGATCCCTGCTTCAGCACAGGTAGTGGCGTTTTAGACTGAGCCACTGATTGAACCACTTGTGGTGAAGCAGGGATATCCTGAAAACCTGACCTGTCGGTGGCCCTTGAGGACTGGAGTGGGCCACCTCTGTTCTAGATGAAGGTTTTTAGCTTTAACCAATATGTCCAGCAGACAGTAGACTTTCCTTGTACCTACTCATTAAAAGAATAGGATACAATAGGTACAGCTGGTCTTCTTATTAAGGTAGGAACTAAAAAATATAAAAAAAAAGTATATACTGTAGCTGTATCTGGTCACGATGGTGGCAACTGTCTCCAAGCTACTGGAAATGCTTCAATCAGAAAGTGATCTTTACACTTGAACTGAAGGTGTGGAGAGAAGGTGCTTGGCTTATACTGAGTGCCACAGATCGGGGAATGGAGATGATAAAGTGAAAAGGTCAGAGAGTAAGAGAGGTAATGTAAGGGGTGAAAATGACCCATGACCAGAGCACACGAGTGAACAGCGGGAAATGGAGTCATTGGGAGGGGCAGAAGAGTGTGGAAGAATGGTCTTCAACAGAAGCCCATGGGCCAAATGTATGAATGTGAGTTTAGAAGCAAGCAAAACTCTGGGACAATCGTTGGCTAAAGATGGTTCTCAACTGGATTACAAGGGGTATCAAAACACAGAAACCATGACCAACGTGAGATGGGAGGATGAAATCAGAAAATTAGTTGGAGAACATAGGAGAGGCTTGTGACGGCCATTGGGGAGGCATCCAACCAGTGGATGTCAAGGGCGCTCATCCCCTGATGAAATCACTTGATGTGAAGAAACTAGTAGGGTGAATGCTAGTGAGAGCAAGCAAAACACCATACCTCTACATTTGGGACTCAAAGACATTGATGCTGACAACTTACTCCACATGGTTCCTGTTATGGTTTACCGTCTGGCACCCATTCACATGCGGATTGTTTCGGCGGACAATAGGAGAATGACACGATACCCGAGTTCTGCTGGACGGTGGCTCCAGAGGGGTCGTCTGATCGTGTGGTGGAGAGGCGTGTGAGCAGAGCAGCAGAGTTCCTGTGTTTGGTGCATGAGTATTACTCATAAATGCTTTTTATTCATGTTTGTTGTGAGTTTTTAAATTGTTGGACTCTTTTTTGATATTAAATGATATTATTTACAGATTGCACTAGGATCGGGCGCTCTCTTTTTTCTGTTATAGATCTACTGAGAGGTCGTTGGTTCCACGTAGAAGGCTGCCAGTATCCTGCAAAGAGGGCTATTCTTGATTTGAGTATCATTTTTATTCACCATTCATGGTTTTTTACCACATTGATTTTTTCCAAACATTTTTTTATCACAGCCATTTTTTGATCTATGGTTTTGTAGACACTAGCAATTTTTTTGTCCCCTCGTCCCACGTATCTGACTATTTCCTAGCTGCTGTAAACCTTGCACCGCATTTGATCCTTGGGGTTTTCTTTTGAATTTAGGGTTTAGCCCTATATGTTATCCCAAGCATGTCTTGAATTCCTTACTGCATTAGCGCCCCTAAGCACCTCTGCTGAGAGGCCATTCCACCCAACTACCACCCTTTCCGTAACTCAGCACATCCCCTTTATCCTGCCTCCCCTCCAATGGTCAGAGAACGACCCCTTGTTCTAGCTCTCCTTTGTTTGGAATATGCTTCCCAATCCCCCCTGTACTTTGTGCAAACTCTTTATATATGTGAACGTTATATAGCACCCCCTTTATAGGTTCACGGTCAATTATGTATGTACTTTACGCTGCACAAGCATTATCTGGCAGTGAGGGGGTAATAAAAATAAGGGCGATTGCGGTAGGGGGGGGGGGGGAGAAAGAGAACAAAAATAAAAAAAAAGGCTCTAAATGTTGCTATAGCTGTAGAAAACACAACTCTGGCAAAGCACCAGCCCTTCTGGATTAAGATGCAGGCTTTGAGTCTTTATAAAACAGCCAGCAGGCCACTTTTCTTCTCATCCCCCAGAAAGACAGAAAGCCTGCCTGGAACCGCAAGCTGCCAATCTCTCCACTTAACTGTGTCTGGAAACTGTGTGCCCCCCTGTGTAACCACATCAAGGAGGAGACGTTTAAAGAAGGCATGACTGGCTAGAGGTACCCGTTATGTCTGGTGGGCACTGACCTTCGCAGGGTCGTCTAACGCTACACGTCTGTGCGGCTCGTGATTTGGAGACCGTCTCGCTGTCCTTTTTTAGACTACACCGCCTCATGTTGTTCCTTTTTTCGGGACCCTGTAATGGAAAGTGCAGATTGAAGTCTAGCACTCCATATTTCACTGGGTCGGTCGTCATAAAAAGGCAGCACGTCGCGGTGAGATAAGGCATTACGATCCAATTTGTAGGTCTTTCCAGAGGTCCCCCGAAATCTGCTTCACTTGCATGACACATCATTGTGTGGACCACATCACTGGTGGAGAGAGATTGGGTGATGCATGACAAGGCTCCGGGTTATGCCCCCCGCGCATGGCCCCACACATATTTTCTCCACATCTTTATTTGCCTGCTTTTAAGCCCTTTGTTTGCGGAGACGCAGTTAATGTTTAGTAACGGGCCTTTCCATGGAAAGATGCTAAGAAAGGAATCGCTGGTTAACCTTTAAGATGGTGAAGGGCACACTAAACAGAGTGTTTCCTTTGTATAAAGACTTCGTCACGGGAGACCAGGTACACTTTTAACACCATTTATATATCACCGGGATCATACATTAGGCAAAATAAGGTAGTAAAAATAAATTGCGTTTATTTTGGTAAACCCACGTACAACAAGAAGAATTACACACAAAACCGATAAAAATACACTTACTGGGAGGGAAATCTAGGCTATCCTAGGTGCAGGGCGCCCACTTGAATGAGCTTACCCTGACCGGGATATACACCCGGTTCTCCTGGTCGTCTTTTCGACTTCAGTTTCCAGCCGCGACCGCTGCGTTCAATTCTCAAAACTTGGTCCTCGCGTCTTGGTCCTGACTTAGTCTCTGCGAGGCAGACTTTCCCAGCTTCAAAACGAACCCGTTTGCTCTGCTATTTGCAACAGAGATACCTTGAAAATCCTGCCTTAGCTTCATCGACACAAGTCACTAGATGGTCTGGATGGTCTGGTTCTCTGTCTCGCCCATCTCCTTACATACACTCCGCTAAGCTATCCTTAGCATGGAGGTCGGAGGAGCGACCAATCAGAGCGTGGGAACCCTATCCCACTAGCCAATAGAAACAGGGGCCCGTCTCTTGGCTGACGTCAGAGGAGGGGGCATGCCAAGCCGGCTCGGGATGCCCCATGGGCGGGATATATGAATCGACCAATGGAAAACGCAGGCTCCACTAAGTCTGGCAGACCAGAGGGTCCTCCCCGCAGGGGGTCTCTGTTCTCCGGCCTCAGTACTCCGTCCTACCCCGGCCACTTACCACCCGACACCTCTCAACATCCCGTCTCCTCTTTGAACTACGGACTCTATGCAGACTGGCTGGCACCTTAAGCAGGTGCCCTGGACTGCATAGAGCCTTATAATGTATCAAATGCATAAAACATATTTTAATACATGGGGGACCTTGGGGAGACGCATGACTGTAATGGATATAGGACTGAGATATCGGGGCTCGGAAACCAGGAGCCTGGGCGACATGGGGTAGCCCTGGTGTAATTCTACTCGTGTACCGGCAAATCATTCCTGCTCGCCGGGTAGAATTAAGGTACTACCGGTAGCTCAAGCCCCCTAACTCCTGCAAACAAAATAATTGTAATCGTACCCCAATATCCCACCTAAAACGTACACGCAGCAAGTTTCATGAGTCTGAGGTAAAGGGGACATGGAAAGTGGAAAAGCGGGGTCACTTTAACCTTGCGTGTAATGATTCCTGGCCCCTGGCTTATAGTGCTAGGTAGCAGCCAGGGACCCCAAGGGCAACCAGAGGGCTTAACCTTTTTTTTGTATAGCCTGGTTACCCTTGCCCGTCACAGACTTCCTTACCGGCTTCATTTATCCTACAAATAGAAGCGGAGACCTCAGCTGTGCACGCAGCAATTCTGTAGCGGAGAGATTCATTATATGTTGAAATCTTGGGCGCGCGTAGATTTTATCCATAGGTGCAGAACAAATTAGCTGTGCGTGGAAGTTTTATATATTGTAATGTAACGGGATGCCGTTTCCATCCGCTTTGATCAGTGTAATTATTATACTTTTTAAAGCGTAAAACACATAATGGGATAATAAGAGATGAAAAAACATAATTACACAATTATACAGTATCATGAGTACAATGATTAGCATTTATCCCAATGTTGATGTTCTGTAGAATGCACGTTTACAGCTGATTGGCCATATGATTAAACATACTGAATAAACCACCTGTTGCAGGGGTCAGCAACTCCAGTACTCAAGAACCACCAACAGGTCAGGTTTTCAGGCTGTCCCAGCTCTAGCAGAGGTTGCTCAATCACTGGCTCAGTCAATGACTGAGCCACCTGTGCTGAGGCTGGGACTGATTGAGCTAACTGTGCTGAAGCAGATATATCCGGACAACCTGACCTGTTGGTGACCCTTGAGGACTGGCGTTGCTGTCTCCTGACCTGTAGGCACAACCTTTGTTGCTAACTGAAATCATTTCACCTCTTATCAAGCCATGAGTGCAAACTATACACATGAAATAGGCATAACACCCACAGCGCTCAGACAAAAAACTGAGGCCCACACCAGGGATGTACAAAAAGAATCCTCCCCCTTTAATAATAAACACCAACAAATGGGGAGGGTGTACGCAGGGTATTACTGACAAACAGTGGCTCACATGCCCACACTAATGGAGGAACTGAACAGTATGGGAAAGAGGGGGGGGGGGAGGGGGAGAACAGGGGACACAAAAACAAGGCAACACAACCACTGATCCAAACTCAATGCTGAAACAAAGGACCAGAGCAGCCAAGGATAGCTACTAAGAAAGGGGGGCTACGTATTGGGCACTGCGGTCCTCCTACAGGCCTGTTCTAACCTGAGTGCTACTTCCCTTTTGCATGCTACTCTGGTTTGTCCAAAATGCTGAACAAATATTGTCCCAGGGGTATGAGGCTGTATAACCCTGCATCCGCTGATCTCTTGCTGCTCAGCTTCGCCCTGTACATTCACCTGGATCCAGTGTTCCTCTTTCCCATACTGTTGGGCTCCTCCATTAGTGTGGGAATGTGAGCCACTGTTTATCAGTATTACCCTGCGTACACGCTCACGATTTGTTGGTGTTTATCATTAAAATGTGAGGATTCTCTTTGTACATCGTGTGAGGGTTTCAGTTTTATGTCTGAGTGCTGTGGCTGGTGTGAGGATTTGGGAGATCCTCTCGCCCGCTTGCAGCGTTTCCCTGTTTGAACTCGGATCCTAGTGGTGCTGACTGACTTTCTATATTTGTATTTATACACATTTAATGTGTATGAACTTAGCACTTTGTTTTCCTACAGCAAGTGGATGCATGGACCCGTGCCTCAGCAGAAGTTAATGCTTGCATGGGCAAAGGGGATTAGGGGAGACATGAAAAATATATAGTTCCATAGTAGAGGCTTCAATCTCCAAATCCACTCATCTGTTTTACCTGCAGTAATGGCAAGTGCAGTTCAGCATAGAGTTCTTTATTGCCATTGGGAATGTGTATGTTTGTTGTAGTTTTGGTTTCCTTTAAACACACAAAGCTACAGTAGATCTGAAGAAAGGACCTGTGAGGTCTCCGAAATGTGGGCACCAAATACATTTATGAAAAACTCTGTGGGACCATTGAAATATATCACAGCCTGCTGCACCAGGTTACTGTACAGAAAGCCTTCTCTGGGCTTATTAGGTGAATTACATTACCTTCCTTCCCTGTGTTCAGCCCGGCAATCTTGTCAATAGAAACAGTGAGACCAGCATTTGGAAGTGACGGCTCCACAATTCGGAGCTACGCCTCCATGAAGCCGGTAAGGGACTGGAGTATATTTAAGGACATGGTTTGCATATGCCGGCTGTGGTCATGGGGCTTAACGCTACAGTAGAACAAGTTGCAAAGGAACATATTATATGGCTGAGCATAGTGTAGGGCCTGGGGAAGTGCAGCTTGATCTGGAAGGAAGCTGCATGACTGATTCATACGTTTGGCATTTGGCTCTGAGCTACCTATTGAGATTCAGCCATTCATTCATAACATGCAATACAGAATCCTTTTATCTGGACCACACGTAGGTCACATCAGTAACGGCATATATTGTGAGTCACCGTGGGTCTCTCGCCCTGCAATTTATCAGCCTCCTCTCCAGTGACACCATATCCTCTCCATGCTGTCCTAGCCACCTGTACTACTTTGCTGCTTCAAAATGATTGGCACACAGGAACCTGAACTGGAAACAAACTCTTGGGAGGAGGACGGTAAAGTGGAGTCATGCCATTTACATGTAGCATTGGTCACGGTCATGGAAAGGGATTCAAATCTAATTTGAATGGTTACAGATTTAACCACCGTTATTGCACGATAAAGTGGTGCGGGTTTTACCGGGTCATTGTGCGATTTGGAATTCAATACTATGTAGCCACAAAATTGCGTAAGAGTGCCTTACCAGGGGATAAGCTACATCTGTATGTAGCACAACTATGGATCTCCTACTGTAGCATACATGGCAAACAAATGCATTGTTCAATAAAAAAGCCGGTACATTTATGTAGCATTATAAACAAAAAAAAAAGAATGTATTTGTATGTTCTCTGCGTACTCCCTGTGAATGTTGACATTCTGTGGGGATATTGGGGATTTTCTACATATTCTGTGGGGATAGCCTTTTGGCTTGGGCTGCATTTGAAACGTAGACTGTAAAAAGAAAAAAAAACATCTTCGTTATCTCCCTTTTCCACCTGAATGTACTTGGTGTGTATCATAAATCCGGCACACTAAGCACTGCTGCCTCGGCACATGGTCTCCACTCGGGCAAACTCACTCCACTGGTGGTGTTGAGGAGAGCTCTCCTCGTGATTTGGTCTACTTGCCAGGAAAACTAGGATAAGACGGAAAACTTAAACCGCGTGTCCACCTTTGCCTGGGGTGCATCGTTTAGACGCCGGCACGGAGGAGCTGTGCTTGAAAGGGCTGATTGAAAGGTCGCAATCCACTGCAGTGACTGTTACTTCTCTGGAAATGATTCATTTGTATAATTGCAGGTAGGAATGTCGAAGGAGAAGGCTTTCTTATTCTGCGGGGAACTGGCAAGGAGATGAAGTTCAAAATGTTTTTTTTATTTTTTACCCCTCATGCTTCAGGCTTTTCTGGTAGCGAATGGGTTTGAATTTGATTAAAGACACAAACCCTACCAAAAATGATTTGGAGTAACATGCAATAACAGAATGTTAACGAATAAGAACATTATTCTATGTAAATGCACTGCAAGCCCCTTCCACGATTAAATCTGTGATCTGCAATACGCTAATAGTTTTTTATTTGGTTTCCTTTCAAACTGCGGTTCCTTTCCTGTTAAATAATGTTGCTCCATTTTTGAGAGGTAGTACCTTGAAGAAACCGCATCCTATGTTTCCAGGGACGGATTAAATTTGACATCATGGACAGGGATAGCCGTAGACATCTCTGGTACCTTCATGGGATTTGGAGGATCCCTTACAGGTCTGATGACCCCACCTCCTCAAAACAAAGTCCCCATCCCCCCCAGATGCAGCAGCAGTCTTTCTGAAACCTCAGGATGTTGAGTAACATTCTGTACGGGCGGCACCTCTCATGATTACTGGTGGTTGCAATGGGGCCTTGGTAAGTCTGGTATAGGTCCATTGGCAATACAGATTTAGCCAACGTTACTGCAACCTGTGACAGCCAGGACTACCACCGAAACTTTTTGCCGTGCATTTGTTCCACCCTATAGATACCCAAGAAAAGATTGGCTGGTCAAAGCCCTGCTTTTTAATCCCAATTTATTAAGGAAGTAGGTTTTTTGTATGGCTACAAAAAGTTACGAACGGCAGCATATGATCCGCAGGGTAATGGTTTGAGAGTGGATGAATTGATTGAGATGCTTCGAGCAAGGTGTCCACAGACTCATACAGTGGCCAAATATGCTTCCTGCGTTGACTTATTTATAAATTAACACCGTCCACTGCTCCACAGGCTATACCCCTTGTTTCCCAATGTTTGGGCATCATGGAAGACTACCTGTGGATGTGGTTCTGGGTGTTCCATCAAGGGATTTGTGGGGAAACATGCTTCAGACAGATTGCATAGAGGAACATCACTGTCTACTACAGGAGGCAGAGAATTGGTAGAGGACAGGGGGGGGGGGGGGGGGAGAATAGGACCGAATCAGGAAGTTATGTATAACACTAAAGCCCTGGCTGAACCATTGCATACAGGAGAGAGAGTGCTGTTGAAAAAGACCCACAAGAAGCAGGAAACTAGACACAAAGTAGGAGACCACTGAATAAATTATTGAAGCCATCCCTTACCGAGACCTAGCCATCTATCGGCTCAAGAGGGAAGGTGAGGACTTTACAAAAGTTTTTGACCGTAACCTGCTGAGACCCTCTTTATTTGGGGAGGAATGCTGCTGCTGGGGGTGGGGGAGCAGACGACACAGGAGTCAGTTGGAGAAGACTGTTGAGCCAAGACACCCATTTGGTTGACCCTTTGGCCACATGGTGCACCATGCCGATTCCACATTTTCCTGCGAGCGGCATAAAAATGATACACCCCATACAGGGTCGCCCTTCAGATTGGCTCCTTTGAAGGTCTGAAAGAGGTTAAAAAAAAAAGGGGGGGATTCCTCCAAGATATTTATGTGAGGCTGCTCAGGGGAGTACGAGTGGAATATTCTTTGCTTAAATACCTTTGATTACATAGAAATACCTTACCTGTTTCCTAATATTATCATGTAAAAATAAATGAATAATGACTTTGTTATATATGTTGAAGTTGTACAAGTTGGAATGTCCCCGTTCCATTCCACACTGGATTTCATTGCAAACTTTTAGCAGGGTAGTTACGGTGGAGTGTTTGGGGCGAAATCCAGATTGGAATTGGCTAGGGAAATTTGTCTTGGTGTAGAAATCGCTTAATTGGGAGTGGACACATTTTTCCATGACTTTGGATAGAATTGGGAGAAGTGAGATTGGCCTGTAGTTTGAGACAGTGTTTTTGTCCCCACTTTTGAAGATTGGGACAACTCTGGCAGTTTTCCAGGTCTTAGGGATATGGCCTGCAGACAGGATAGAGTTGACTATGGACGCAATTGGTTTGGCAATGGCTGGGGCACCAAGTCGTAGGAACCTAGATTGTAGTAAGTCGGGTCCACATTGGCTGCTTAGTTTTAGTTTGAGGAGCGCTTGTATAATCTCCTCTTCAGATACTGGGCCAAATTGAAAATTGTGGGCAGTGTTGGGAGGGGGTGGGACTGTAGGGATACTCCCAGGATGAGATTCATGTTTGGGGTTTGTGCTGCGTTTCGCTAATAAGTTAGTGGCACACCCCACAAAGTAATCATTGAATGCATTTGCGATGTCAGTGGGGTTTGTCAGAGTAATATCCCCCTTAGTGATATTACTTGGTTGTTGATGGTTAGGAGGCTGGAATATATGGTTGATAACCTTCCAGAAGTTAGCTGGGTTTGATGTATTCTGGTGGAGATTGTCAGAGTAATATTGTGCTTTTGCATGCCTTGTTTGCCTTGTGCACATGTTCCGCATGCATCTGTAGTGATTGAGATCCTTGGTAGTGCCAGTTACTTTGTAGCTTTTCCACAAGGCATCCCTGAACTGGTAGAGTGCTATAAGGTCAGGTGTAACCCATGGAAGGTGGGCCCCCCGTATCCTTATTTTGCGTAGTGGAGCATGGGTATCGCAGAGTTTTAAGAACTCGGATTGGAAATAGTCGAGCGCAGACTATATCAAAGGGTTTATTTTAATAAATGACACCATGAAATGCACGTTGGGCATTCTTATACTCCATTTCCATTGTTGATGGTAATTCATCAGTAGCAGATTATGGATTAGTTTCTCCAAGTAGCTGATCAGCATTGGCCATGGTTGCAAACAAGGGATAAAGGAGACTGCACAGAGAGGTGCAAGAAGAGCGGGGAGAAAATGTATCCAACCTACCGCCACGTCGTCATAAGACTCTAGTGCAGTGCCTGGCTCTTCAAGATTTCATTTAACCTGGAGCTGCAAGACAACTGCGAGCCAGAATACACGGTGAGAAGACAGACACTGGTTCAAAAGCTCATGACGGGGTCGGACTGGTAGTACTTAGACAGGAGAGGGAAGAACTCTGACGTGGAATTACATTTTAACATTACACAATAGTAACAAACTGGGCCGCCCATATACCATTTTGTTTATGGATGTACAAACAGTAGGTATAGCAATATCCTCCCACCCTGTGAGCCAAAGGCAAAAAGCCTTTAATCTGTTAAAATCCCAGCCGCCCAAATAAGTGAGATAAACGGGAATTAGAAATGCCATTTTTAATCGTATGCTGGGTGAGTGAGGCTGCTTTCCACTGAGTGCCGCTCAAGTCAGATGAGCGAGACTGGACATCTGCATTAGCCCCTCGCTGACCCCCGAGAGTATACAGAATAGAAGCCATGTAACCAGGGTCCATCTGCGGGAGGTTTAACGGTCTATTCACACAAGCTGTTGTTCAGGTTCATCTGGTTCCAGTTTGGTTACGAAACAGAAGTATATGCTGAGAACCTATTCCTGCTTTTCTCACCCCCCCCCCCCCCCCCCCCGTCCACATCCAATTTCACTTGTTGTGGATGCTTGAAATATTTCTCAGCCCACATCTTTTTGGTTTTCCTACTGACAGGGGCGGCGTAGAGGGGACTTGAGAGGAGAGAGGCGGGCCACTTTTGATGCCCCCAAGCCTTTGTGACCCTTCTTGGTGTTCTTGCTTTCAAGGACCCTTGAGGCATCTTTCCGAGGGACTTTTCCTAATAGGAAACATTAAAAGCCCTGCTCGCCTCCAAATTGCAAACACATTATTCCATTTAGAGAGAGAACTGCAGCTCCAATAAGCAAAATTGCAGGACGAAGGACGGTTAACCCTGGGGCGGCCTACTCCAGTCCTCAAGGGCCACCAACAGGTCGGGTTTTCCGGACGGATATCGCTGCTTCAGCACAGGTGGCTCAATCAATGGCCCAGTCTTTGACTGAGCCACCTGTGCTGAAGCTGGGATTTCCGGAAAACCTGCCCTGTTAGTAGCTCTCGAGGACTGGAGTTGCCCACCCCAGGTTAACCTCTTAATTTCCTAGGCTCTTGGAGGAATGGTGTATAAAACATCGGTTTGTACAGTAGCAAATTTGTTCACACCTGTGAAGTGTTGTGTGTGTCTTCCTTTGCCCTGATTAGAATATTGCAGTGTGTAAGTGGCAGGTTTGGTCGCGTTGGCTGCTATAGAGCTGTACGTTTTTGATGCTGTCCCCACATATTTACGCCCCTTTTGTAAACCATTATAGACCGCATATAAAGATACATTATAAGGCCATATTAATCATTTTAAATAAGAGGGGGTAGGACTCTTTCTCTGCCAGAAAATCAGGGGAGGCCGTCGCTTTCTTGGGGCCTTCTTAGAGGGTCGAATTTCTGATTTAAATTTCACTTTACCCTGTCGAAGTGGCAATGAAATGATCAACTCCGTTGCCCCGGGCAGTTGCCCCTGTTTGCCCTTACCTACGGCCACTATTGCTTTGGTTCCTGTGACGCCTGGCAGAGAAATGCCATTGAAAGGGTTAAAAATGCTATGAAAATAAAGTTCATAAAAGATGCCAGTTATTTTATTTTTTTCATGTTTAATAATTAGTTTTCATTTCTTTTTCTCGTTTTGGGGGGTGGGGGGACGGACGGACGGAGCTGGTATGCGGCCCACACACGGCTCGAAACGTGCAGTTATCTGTGTACCTCTCTTGTTCTAATTGTCTAAAATCAAAGAAGAAATGATTAGGCCACATTCCTGCTTTTAACTGCAAATAAAAAGAGACACGGAGAGAAGTGGAAATCGGAGTTACAAAAAAAGCCGCTCTGTTCAGCTCGCTAATTAAAACCTACAGAGGTTTGGACACATTAATATTTTGGCAGGGGACATCCTTTTAAAAATCAGAGCTCGTGTGTTTTTGAGCTTCTGTTCCTAATTACCGAAAACGATCTAGTGTACCCGGGAGGCAAAGACGGGGTGAATTTGGGTCCAATAATGGCAATTTACCGTTCTCCCTGCCAGATATTTTTTGTGATGTCTCTTAGCAAAATACTTTGTACAGCATCAGTACTCACTACATTATATATACATACATACATACATGTGAGTACCCTCTCGTGTGTATATATATATGTCTGTGTGGTATGTATGTATGTATATATATACACAGTGGTCGACAAATCACCAAAAAATCTACTCGCCACCTAGTACCACACGTGTGCTGCTTGGGCCAATAGGAGCTCGCCACAAAGCTAAATCCACTCGCCCGGGGCGTGCAAATGTATAGGTTTGTCGAACACTGTATATATGTATATATATATATATATATATATATATACACACACATACACACACACACACACACACACACACACACACACACATATATACATACGCGAGGGACTGGTAGTTTATGTAGATAGTTGATTAAGGGGTGTCCTGAGCTAGTTGCAATCAGCAAAGTCGAAAAAATGTCAATGACACCGGAACATGGATAGATGTTAAAGTGAGAAAGTTTGTTATAATTTCAAATGAGATGAAATAATGAGACATTTAAATGTCAGTTCCCTTGTCAGTGTCTCTGTTTTTTATCCCACTAAACAATTACCTTTTGCTCAAAGTCCTAGAGCACGTGGATAAAGAAGGTATTTGTGGTTCTTTGTTAAATGCAGTAACCTTATTAGCTTTGGGATAGCGTCTGTTCTGGATCACCGGTAGCATTGGGACGTTCACGCTGAGAGAGCTTGGGTTTTTCAGCCTTTCCTGTTCCTCCTATTGATTTTGCCACGAACAGTAAATAATCATGCACCTGTGTCTCTCCTGCTCCGGGGATTAAGGGGGCATCACCTCACCGGGTGGGGAGCCTTTCACGACTGGCCAAAAATCGTGCAAATCACGTATACATTGGATAGCAGGCACTCCAACTCAGCTCAGTTGCCCCATCTCTCCCTCGGTTCTCCGCTGAATCCCGCGTCACTGCATGTGTGTATATATCTATATCGTACATTACCATCCAGAAGGGCAGCAGATCAGCAAAGAAGAGGCAGCACTCAGGCAAGTATACTGAAAAAATATATTATAACAGACACACAAGACCGATGTGTCGAGCGCACAGAAGGATCTTCTTCTTGGGGTTGTGCACCTTCTGTGGGACCTAAACGTCGGTCTTATGTGTCTGTTATAGTATATTTTTTCAGTATACTTACCTGTGAGTGCTGCCGCCTCTTTGCTGCCCTGCTGCCCTGCTGGGTGGTGATGTACGATATACATTTCTCATGGGATTAGCACCAGGCCTTTTGGATTTCTACATTGGAGTGCTTGATTCTGCCTCTCTCCTCCTCTCCTCTCTTCTTCTCTCTCATATTGTAGTAGAATGTATGTATCTTACAATTGAAACTACGTTTGGTGGTGTGGTTGGATCTAATGACCTGCCTTTGGAAACATCTGGAGCTTTGTTTGAGACGAGTGTAGGAGAGAGAGGGGAGGAAGCTGTGCCGTATACTTGGCAGGTATGTTGTAGACGGTGGTCTAGCACAGCGGTGCGCAAACTGGGGGGCGAGACTTTATTGGGGGGGGGGGGGGCGCGTGCCGCGCGGCGGTTACAGAGGCCCCGCACTAAGAGAGTGAGGCCTCTGTAAATTTACTTATCGGCTTCTTGTCCACACATCTCCATGGCAACACGGCATCAAATGACGCCCGTTACCATGGAGACGTGACGTCAAATGACGCCGTGGGTCACGTGACGTCATATGACCCGCAGCGTAATTTGACGCATTATTAGAGGCGAGGGGGGGAGGCAACCGAGGAGGCAGCAGGTAAGGGGGGGCGCAGAGAGTTTGTGCGCACCTGGTCTAGCACAGCGGTGGTCAACTCCGGTCCTCAAGACCCCCCCCAACATGTCACGTTTTAAGGATATCCCAGCTTCAGCACAGGTGGCTCCTTTAGTGGCTCAGTTGAGCACCACTGGTCTAGCATAAGTGAAGGGCCGTACGAAAGAGATTCCTGTGGAAGTCTTATTTCCTTTTGTATGTAGAGGAAATGGGCAACTGGAGAGGTGGGTGGGAGCGTTTCTGCCAGGGAGGGGATCATGTGACAATAAAGAGGTTAATCAAGCAGCCGTGGAGATGGAGAAGGGACCAATGAAAGGCATGGACGCCAGGGGGCAACGCTTGGAAGATAACGAGAGTGTGAAGTACATGGTGATAGGGAATAATCATGCGAGTCCAGGTAAGGGGACGGTGCATGGAAAGAATACTGAGCAGAGAAGCAATGGGCAGGTTTAACTGATGTTGAGAAGGGAAAGAAGAGAATCGCGTACCAAGAAAAGGCATTGGAAAGATACAGCAGGGTAGTATCGATACCAAAGGACAAGGAAGCACAGAGGCACACGATTGTGTGTGGGCTATTCCCCCCCCCCCCACTTTTTAAATGTTTTTTTTTTTTTTTAAAGCCCCGTTTCTCTATCTGTACAACTTAGATGAAATCTACTTCCAACACATGTCCTAAAGTTTAATAGAATATGGATTGGGCAGAATCTCTCTCTTTTTTTTCTTCCTTGTCCATTGAACCACTGATTCCTGTTAAGATCTCAGTTAATGCAAAGTCACTATCACAGGTGGCCTTCCTCTCGCACAGCGCTCCATGAAGAAGTCGCTATCACAGGTGGCCTTCCTCTCGCACAGCGCTCCATGAAGAAGTCGCTATCACAGGTGGCCTTCCTCTCGCACACAGCGCTCCATGAAGAAGTCGCTATCACAGGTGGCATTCCTCTCGCACAGCGCTCCATGAAGAAGTCGCTATCACAGGTGGCATTCCTCTCGCACACAGCGCTCCATGAAGAAGTCGCTATCACAGGTGGCCTTCCTCTCGCACACAGCGCTCCATGAAGAAGTCGCTATCACAGATGGCCTTCCTCTCGCACAAAGCGCTCCATGAAGAAGTCGCTATCACAGGTGGCATTCCTCTCGCACAGCGCTCCATGAAGAAGTCGCTATCACAGGTGGCATTCCTCTTGCACAGCACTCCCCAGGGAACATCTTGTGTTTCTGGCAATGACGCTTTTGCAGGTAGATATTTATTTATAAAATGTGTTACCAGGAAGTTATTAACTGAGTTACCTCTCGTTTCCACGTATGTCCTGGGCACAGAGTTATGGTGACACATACATGCTTACATAAAATGAACAGGGTTATACATTATATATAAAGACATTGCATGATCAGTTAAAGATAAAATGTTATACGCATATGTAACGGTTACAGACAAGATTAAAATGTGAGACAGATTTCGTTTTGAAAGAACTTAGACTGGTGGCGGCTGTGAGAGTCTCTGGTAGACTGTTCCAGTTTTGGGTGCACGGTAAGAGGAGGAGCGTGGGGACTATGAACAGTCTTTTGGAGTCAGATCTCAGGTGATAAGTGCTGCGTGTGGTAGTGGCGAGGAGCTTGTTCAGATAGTCTCCTCACTTACCTAGGTAGGCATTCAGATTAAAGTTCCCGAATTTAGCAGAACTAATCCAGCTCAAGATAGACGGGGCTGCTTGCATTCGAAACGTATGGCTAAAGGGGAGTAACAGGGCAAAGTAGACCAGAGATGTACAGAAGGAGCAGTGAGGAGAGCGAGTAAGACCGGTCACCTCGGTCGGGAGGTTGTAGTGTGGTGACCGCAGGGAAGAAGTTGGCTACTTGCCCCCTCCTCCACCACCACTCCTGTCACCCCCAGGACAGATGCTGCTTTCAAATAGAGGTCAATACAAATCATCCATGTGCCTCATACCCATCGTGGGAAGGTTCGTAACCCTAACTGAGATTCAGGCCATATTAATACCCGCTAAACTCTTTTCTTCACGGGCTTTAAATCCGTAGAAACATACATGCTGCTTCCTCTCTGATGGGGAGGGTAAAACAAAAAATCCCCCTAACTCACTTTAACACAGTAAAAAAAAATCTTCAAAAACTACCCCATAAATTATTCAAAGTGCACTTTTATTCTGTAGGGGGGCCGTCAGCAGATATATTACCTATAGATTGCTAGCTATGACTTAATTCGCCCCCTGGCACACAAGGTCTGATCTCTCATCATTTGTTCAGTTTGGGCCTCCATGACAGGGACATATTCCCCCTCCTCTACCCCCCACCCCCCCCAACAGGACAGGTTTTAAGGATATCCCAGCTTCAGCACAAGTGGCTCGACTCTTTGACTGACCACTGATTGAGCCACCTGTGCTGAAGCTGGGATATCCTTAAAACCTGACCTGTTGTGTGGAGTCCTTAGGACTGGAGTTCAGCACCGTTTTTGGCTCCTTTTCCTGCAGGAACCCCTGGCAGCAAAGAGGTTAATTAAACCGCCCCGGCAAATTGTGACACACGCACTGGATGTGAGTCTGGTTTGAGCTGATCAGGTGTCTGATCTAATCGCCTCACTGACCTTGTCACAGGACTGGAAGGAAGCGGTGCCCCGGGGGCCCGAGCTGCAATCTGGCATCATGTTGGCTGCCTGCTGGGGGAGACCTGGCACCTCTTCCTGCTGGGAGCTGCCGCTCCATTACACAAAGCAGCTAGAAATGCCCAGATCTGTCTCTGCTGTTATCACTTCCTCTATCTCTGCGGTTAAAAGGCTGTAAATCCATCCAGAAAACCAGTTTCACCGGCTCAGATGCACGCTCGGCATCTGTTTGCCGTCACCGCTTGGAAGACGCCGTGCATCTCTAGCTAGTGCGAGATGGAAATATGCTGTTCTTGGCAGGGTTTCGTTTTGTGGTGCTGCGTTTGTTGTGGTGGTGTTGTTGTGGGGGCCAGTGCTAATGTGTTAGGGAGAGACTCGTTACCATCAGGTACCATTATTTGTTGTACATATACAATATACTATGGAGAGAAGCATATTTCAGAGAGAGAAGAGCTAGCAAAGGGGTAACCAACTCCAGTCTTCGAACTACAAACAGGTCAGGAGGACCAGTGATCCTACACTAAAACGTGGGGCGAGGAGAGGGGCCATGGTTGACAGGAGTGAAGCCCCCTCCAACTGTCCACAGGGCGAGAGAGTGCCTTGGCTTTGGCGGTCCGCTGTGGAACGGGGCACACACCAGGATCACACAGGGGGGTGGGGTGTACAGGGGCCGAAGTGCAGAGAGGGACCCCCTAGCTGGAAACGGCTCACTTGGGTTTTCTCATTTGCACGAACTTCCTGGTTCTGAGCAAACATTGAAAACCAAAAGCAGCGTGGAAGTAATATAAGCAATCAGTTAGCACACACTGCCACGGTAACCTAATATCATTTTAAACAGCAGCATCGCCCCTACAAATAATAGGTCAGACTAGTCCACTCCTGATTCTCGCTGATCTTCATCCTTCAAGCTGCAGACCAAGCAATTCCTACTGTGTGTTTTGTTTTAATAAATCTCGTTCTGTACGTTAGAAAACCCCATGAAGCATTTTTTTTAAAAACTGGAATTTATTTATGTATTATAATGTAACAAGCCTTTTTTGTTTCTATAGCAACCCTTTACAACTTGACATACTTTCAATCAATACTCCTTGCTGCCATTTAGTGAACCCCCGAGCCGAATCTTCGCCACTAGATCACATGAAGAAACGGATCAACACGTCAACTTAGCCTAATTACTTGTAGTGTGTGGGATTAACACATACACACACACACCACACACCACACACACACACACACACAACACACACACACACACACCCACACACACACACACACACAACAACGAACTCTGAAATGTCACTTATTTTGGCCTGAGTGTACATCGCTGTGCACAGTGTCTTGGTAATGTTGTGAATGTAAATTGACTGTCCTCAGCTGATTTAATTGCCCGCGTTGGTTCTTGTCCTCCCTGTCAGTACCATCCATGTCCCCCTCCTTACACCCGGCTTTATCATGTGAAGGTGTGGCACAATGGATCTGAATGTTACCACTGGTCGAGGAAAGTATCAAGATACAATAAATCCCTTTCCTCAACACCAGGATCAAACGCATTAAACCCATTGCTTCCCATAAGACCGCACGGCCCACCTTAGGACCAGTGTAAAGGCGACTTTCCCAAAGTCACAACGCTGAAATCATTTTTAACTTGGATCTCCATTCCCATTACATTGCGGGCCCCTCAGAAAGTAGGGGTTAAAACAACAGCAAAAAAAAAACACCAAAAGAATGAACTAATGGCAGAACAGAAGGAAGGGATGGTTGGTGAGATTGGACAAATACATTACTGATCCTGCACCCATGTGTAACACACGCTCATTATCCTCTGACACGCCGTGTCCCGGGCAAGTGATACGTGCCGGCCTACGCTCTGGCACACACTGTCCCGTGCAGGTGAGTCTGCCAGCCGTGACCTCTGGCACGCTCCGTGTCCGGGGCAGGTTTGATGCCGTGCCGGCCGTACATCTGGCACACTACCGTTGTCCCGGGCTGTGATCACGTGCCGGCCTGTACCTCTGGCACACGCCGTGTCCCGTCAGTGTGATACGTGCCGGCCGTACCTCTGGCACACACCTGTGTCCCGGGCAAGGTGATACGTTGCCGGCCGTACCTCTTGGCACCACACCGTGTCCCGGGCAGTGGATACGTGTCCGGCCGTACATCTGGCACACATCGTGTGTCCCGGGCAGGTGATCCGTGCCGGCCGTACCTCTGGCACACAACCGTGTCCCGGGCAGGTTGTATCTGTGCCAGCCGTACATCTGGCACACACCGTGTCCCGGCAGGTGGTGATCGTTGTGGCCGAGCCGTACATCTGGCACAACGCCGTGTCCCGGGCAGGTGATACGTGCCGGCCGTACATACTGGCAACACCGTGTGGGCCCGGGAGTCATGTGATTCTTGCCGGCGGTACATCTGGCACACAGAGCCGTGTCCCGGCAGAGTGAGTACCGTGCCGGCCGTACATCTGGCACCACCCGTGTCCCGGCAGTGTGATTCGTGCCGGCCGATACATCTGAGCACAAGGTCCCGGGTGTTCCGGGGTGGGTCCGGGGAGTTTAATCGTGCCGAACCGTTACATCTTGGCACACAGCCGTTTCCCGGCGAGTATTCTGCCGGGCCGTAACATCGGGCACATCGTGTCCCGGGCAGGTGATCCGTGCGCCGGCAGTAAACATCTACGCACAGCCGTGTGTCCCGGGCAGGTAGTCTGTGCCAGCCTACATCTGACACACACGCGTGTTCCGGGCAGGTGATCCGTGCCGGCTGACATCTGGCAACACACTGATGTCTCCGGGCAGGTAATTCTTGCCGGGCCGTACATCTGGCTACACATCCGTGTCCCGGGCGAGTGATCCGTGCCGGCCGTACTATCTGGCACACACCATTTCCCAGGCAGTTTATCTGTGCGGCGTAACATCTGGCACACACCATGTCCTGGGCAGGTTACTGTGCCGGCTGGTACATCTGGCACGAAATGTGTCCCAGGCAGGTGTTCGCTGACGGCCGTGACATCTGGTCACACACGCGTGTCCCGGGCAGGTGATTCCGTGCCGTCTGTACATCGGCACACACTGTGTCCCGGGCAGGTAGATATCTGTGACGGCCGTACATCTGGCACACCCGTGTCCCGGGCAGTTAGTGATCCGTGCCGCCGTACATCTGGCACACACCATGTCCCCGTGGCAGGTTATCTGTGCCCCTACATCTGTCACACATGTTCGGCAGTTTTGTGCACACTACTCTGGCACACGCGCATGTCCCGGGCACTGTTAGTCATGTGCAGGCGTACATCTGGCACACATGTGTCCCCGGCAGTGATCTCGTGCGGCACGTACATCTGGCACACAGGTCCGTGTCCCGGAGGTGATCGACGGCCTCATATCGGCAAACACAAAAGTGAGGGGCAAGGACTGTCCCGGGCAGGTGATTCTCCGGCCGTAATCTGGCACACACGTGTCCATGCAGTGATCAGTGCGGGCTTGTACATCTGGCATCACATCGTGCCTTTGTCCGGCTTATCTTGCGGCATACTTCTGCCTGTGTCACCTATTAAAGTCTGTATTGTGGGACAATTAATAACTGTAGATCATTTATTTTCAAACAAGTTGACCAGGCAAACGTTTTCCCCTCCCCCCCGCCCTCTCGCCTCCCCCCCCTCCCCCTCGTCCCACGCTCCCCCAACCGCCGTTCCCGCCCCTATGACAACCTTGCTCTCGTCCCCGCCCCCCCTGGAAAATTTCTCAACGTCCCCGGACAAACTTCTCACGTCCCCTTCCCCATGCAAAACTGCTCACCGCCCCCGCCCCCCCCCCAGCATTCTATTTCACCACATGTTTCCATACCAGTGAATGTATATCATTGCCCATTATATTAGGAGCCTTGAGAAAGATGGTACCAGCATGACACACTGCATTTAACCCCTGCAGTGCTAGGGTGGACAGCAACATCATCTTTACACAATGTGCCCCCACTCCTTGGGCAGACAAAGTGTTAACTACTTTGCCAAGCCTCACGCTACCAGACGACACCGCGGCGTGGATGAATCCTGGCACAGGCGAGGGGATTTGGAAAGGGGAGCACGGTACGTCGTTGCCTGCGAAATGGTTTTTTTTTATATAATCAAACAACCTCAACGGTGACAAGTTTTCTCAACAATGAAGTGCTGACTAAATATGGAGAAATGGTTTTCATCAATTCTGTGTATTTCTAGGACTGACATTATTTTACATCGGTTCAGCATCTGCGTCCTTGGAAGCGACCTGCCAATACCGGCTCTCTTTTGTAATGCTGGAACGAATAGCCTGCCCATTTCCCTCTTTTTCTAAACCATAAGCATCTTCATTATTTGCCTCGACTACCATTGCTGGGCGGTTCTCTCTCATGCGCTCACTACCCTTTCCAGGACGGACCTGCTCAATAAATGCTTTTCGATCTTTCTAGACTCCATTTCCAACGGATCAGAGAAGCACACCCCCGGAGCGGCCTCACGGGGGACAGACGTCAGCACGCCAGGTCCCGGTACCTCTAATTCATCCACATGCCACCGAACCAATCCGCCCAGTCAGGGGAATGAACCCGATACAATGCATCTGTGTATCTTTATGTATATAGCTCCCACTGTGTACTCCGCTCCGCAGAACAATCAGCACCGGGATTATATAAATACAGGAAGCGCAGCAAAGTCAGACAATAGGAAAGGAAATCTGCCCCCGGAAGCTTACGATCTAAGTGGTGTGTTGTTGAGACATATAACGGACTGGAGTGCCTGGCACTCGTTCTCTGACGTCGGGGGCCGCCGCACCAAGAGACAAAACTCATGGTCTTTGGGAAATCGGTCACGCTTCGCGCTTTCTGCAGTCCGCGAGAGACCTGGGGCCGGCCCCGTAGCGCGCCATATTCTTGTTCCCGCACTTCGCGCGCAACCCACAACAGTGGTTGCCGAGCCCTTACAGAGAAAGCCGGTGAGGGAATAAGTAACCTACAGTATATTGCTAGCGGTTTACATGTCTATTGTTACAAGCTTTCAACTCCGCTCCAGTCTCCTGCTGGGACACTGCAGCACGTTCCAGGTTTGTGATCATTTGGTTGCCAAGCTCTTGCACCTGCGTGGGATGTCCTAAAACCTGCTATAGCAAGCCACAGGGGGCTAAGTATATACAAACTCAAACTCAAAATACAGAATGCAAAGAAGATTGCATGTCTTTAATGCATGTGATCAGTCACAGAACTGATTTATAAAAATAATACAAGTCTGAGAAGATAAGAAAGCTGTCTTGTCTGGTTATGTTTTGCACTGCAGCACTGTACAGTTTACTGGGTTAACACAGGATAATAGGCTTTGTTCCCCAATCCAGGCGAGATAGACTATATCCCAACGCACAGCGCACATCGCACACATCCCCGCAGCCGTCGCTGACGGCAGAGAATCCTCCCTGAAGGGGTTGCCCTCCGATTTGCCGTCCTGCCTTGAAATCCCACGCGAGGTCTTGATGACAAAGTGCCCCGTGGTGTGTACTGTCCCTGCCTCGCCCCGAGCTGTTCCATCATCCTGACAATCCTCATACCACACCGCGGGCTCCCCCGGTGCAAAATAAAGCCAGGCTGACCCCACAAGAGCACAGGCCGCAACCCAGAAACCAGAACATACAAGAGCGAACACAGCTAAAGCCCCACCGGG
>WSYH01006961.1:0-35236 GCA_036426205.1 Ascaphus truei
GTGTGTGTGTGTGTGTGTGTGTGTGTGTGTGTCGTCACTCCGCCTCAGGCCAATGAGAGGTGTGCTGGGGCGGGCATGGCCTCAGCCGGAGTGACAGGCCAAAGGTGCTATGCGATTGGCCCTTGGGACGCAGACATACAGTGCTTTCAAAAATATATAGTAGATATCTCTTCATGGCCATGTCACCCTGCGGTGGCAATGAGATCTAATGACCACTAGATGGCACTGAACACCTTATTTATTGCACCCACTCAATATAAAGATGGATTTTTAGAGGGTTTAAAAGAATGCCATTAAATGCATCTTCTGTAACATGCTCGGCTCATTTTTATTATGGTTGTTTTTGAGGGTTATTATGGAGTCACGTGCATGGTCGGGAATTGGATCAGGGCAACTCCAGTCCTCAAGCCCCCCCCTCCCCCCAACAGGTCAGGTTATAAGGATATCCCTGCTTCAGCACATGTGGCTCAGTCAAGCCACTGATTGAGCTATCTGTGCTGAAGCTGTGACTGAGCCACCTGTGCTGAAGCTGGAACTGATTGAGCCACCGGTGCTGAAGCAGGGATATCCTTAAAACCTGACCTGTTTGGGGGGCGTCCTGAGGACCGGAGTTGAGTCCCCCTGTAGCAGCCCGTTTGCTGAAAGAGCGCCTGTAACGCGTGTGGAGATGCAGGGCAGTGTATGTACCGTACATACAAAACATCCAGACACTGCGTGAGCCGGCAACGCACGGGGATCAGCAGTGTGTGTACGGCCGGGGAGGGGAGGCTGGCACTGCTGCTGCCGCACCCTCCAGCAACAGAAATCAGTGGGATGCCTGAAATGGCATTTTAGTGAAGTCTAAAGGGGGGGGGGGGGGAACGGGGCAGTTGGTACAGAGAGAAGGGAGGGGGGTGGGGGTATGATTGACAGTTTCACGTATATAAAGGGTTCCCCCAGGAGGGAAGCATTCCTTTCCAGAGGAGTGCTAGCGCAAGAGGTCATTCTCTGAAGCTGGCCGGCTAAGACGAAATGTGAGGAAATACTTATTTACCGAAGGAGTGGTGGATGCGTGAAATAGTCTCCCAGCAGAGGTGGTAGGGGCCAATACAGGAAGAGAGTTCAGACACGCTTGAGGCTACCTCCTATATAGGAGTCAGATAGGGTCTGAGGGGGTACAGCAGGGAGGGAGACGGCCAGACTGGTTCCTATCTTCCGTCACCTTCTGGGGTCCTGAGAGGGGGAGGCTGGCGCTGCCGCTGCCCACCCCCCGTGACCCGGTATAAAGAGGTTGCGTGCCCGTTGCGCCTCCGCTCTCATCTCCCCCTGACAGCGGCGTTCAATTAAGAACACAAACTTGCCTCTCTCGCGATCCCGCTGGAGGCCGGGGGGAATCGCACTGGCGTTTAGCAGATATTTGTGCCGGATTTTGCCGGCTCCTCTGCTGCGTGTTCAGCCCGGGGGCTGGGAACACATTTAAAGGGAAGCGGACGCAGCGCGAATCCCGGAGGCTTGTGCAAACGAGGATGCGTCGTAGCGGGAATCCAAGTTCGTAAGGGCGAATGTGGGGGTTAACTGCTGGTTTGTCTGGCAGTGAACGTGTTAAACGGTCGTTTTGTATTGTATGTCTTTATTTATATAGCGCCATTAATGTACATAGCGCTTAACAGATTTTTAAACGGGTTCATTATTACAGGTGGCGAGTAAACACTGGGGCCTCCGCAAGTGTGAGGCCCCGCGACGCGTTTCGCCTCAAGGGGTTGATAATATCGCCCGATGAGAGAGCGGTCAAAAGAAATGCCGCCAGCCAACGGTGGAAACACGGTCTGCGCGTGCTACGGACAGTCTCTGCGTGAAGCAAAGCGAGTGTCTTTCGAGAATTTTGCGTTGACGCGCTGGTCGGCGAATCGGCTCCGAACCGCGGCTTTTTTTCGCGGCCACAAGAGAGACAATTTTGCGCGGTTGGCGATCTCGCGCGTCAGGTGTGTAATATGTCGATGGACACGCCTGAAAACAAAGGCTCATGGATCTCGTTGGTTCCCCGGGTCCATATTTGTTCCGTTAATTTGTAGGTGACGCAGGCTGTCACGGGTCAAATTCCGTGCGATTAAATCAAACGCAACGATGGAGAACAAGAAACCCCGCTATGCGTGACGTTATTACGATGCGCTACACGCCGGAATGGGACATGTGAGCGCGGCCGTCTCACCGGGACCAAGTCTCTGGTGTTTGGCCGCAGAGGGAACCTCCCCCACCGGCCGCTCCACCATTGGTCACTCAGCCGCTGCGCCGCTGGTCACTCAGCCGCCAGCCGCTGCGCCAATAAAGTCAGTTACCTTAAGGTGTTTTAGGGGTTAGGGGGTTAAGGATAAGGGGTTCGGTGATTAGGGTAATGGATTTGGTTTTTAGGGTAGAGGATTAGGGTAAGGAGTTAAGGTTTTTAGGGTAGGGTTAAGGTTCATAAGGTAGGGGGTAGCACTATTATTAGGGGTTAAGATTAGGACTTTGTAGGGTAAGGTTAGGGATTTACCTTGGCAGCGAACCGGTCTCGACCAAATATCATAGACCGACTCTGGGAACAAAAGTGTTAAAATAGCCCCCCTCCCCTTCTATATGGAGCGGCGGCAAGAAAACGCTGGGTTTCCATAGGGGATATCTCCCTTCAGCAGTGGGCCGGCCTTGATCTGTTATTCCTTCATTGATTAGCTATCACTTTTGATTGCTTCAGTCCTGTACAGCCCCGAGCGGCCCCTCACCTGTTCACGGCTGGGATTATCTCGTTAGGCTCTTTGTATTCCTCGGGTTTTGAGGAGTCCTGCCCTTCAAAAGCGGGGGGCATAATTTCTCTGTACTCCCAGCAAACTCAGGGTAACACACAGGGATATACTGTATACAGTATATCACGCAGAATGTGTGTGTAATACAGGGAGCAGGGGGAAGGGTTATAGTGAGCGGTTATATGGGACAATAGGAGCTGTTATAGGGAACGGATATATGGGGCATTAGGATGAGTTATATGGGGCAATAGGGGGGGTTATAGGGAGGGGTTATATGGGGCAATAAAAGGAGTTATAGGGAGAGGTTATATGGGGCAATAGGAGGAATTATAGGGAGGGGTTATATAGAGTAATAGGAGGAGTTTTAGTGAGGTGTTGTATGGAGTAATAGGAGGGGTTATATAGGGCAATAGTGACTACACTGAAATATGATATATACTAATTTCTACCTCTAAGTTTTCTCTGATTTATTAGCACGGGTTACAGCGCTGGGCTAGCTGCAGCCAGGCGGGAACGCTGCTGTGATATTACGGAGAACTGCACGCGGAGCTCGGTCAGGGATATGCATGGGCTAAAAACCAAGACCCACTGAATTAACGATGAGGTGCGAGATTTCGTTTTGCATCCCATGGGTGTAAAATTCAGTTCCCGCGCGGTAAATTCATCCGCGGTGTTTTTTGTAATTTTGTTGTGGGAATGTAACATTTATCCCGCAGCGTGCTTGTAAACTTCTATCCCGACGCTGTAAACATGTATGTCCCGCTGTGTAACATTATATCCGCGGTTTGTGTTTGTGTATTGTTGTAAGCATTCCGTCCCGCGCTGTTGTAACATGCCCGTCCCGCTGTGAACATTCTATACCGCGGATGTAACATTTCCGTCAACGCGCTGTCTGTAAAATCCGTCCAGCGTTGTTAACAATTCGTCCCGCGTTTGTAACCTTCCGTGACGCGTTGTAACATTCTCTCCGCGGTTTTTGTAACATTCCGTACCGCGAGTGTAACATTCCATCCGCGGGGTTGTAAATTGGTGTTTGTTGTTGTTTGGACATTCCGTAACGACGTGTTGTCAGGTGTTTGTAACATTTCCGTCACGCGTTCTGTAACATTACGTTCCGCTGGTAACATTCTGTCCCGCTGGTGGAACATTTCTATCCCGCAGGGTGTTTTTTTTGTGTGAACCATTCCGTCCCGCGATTTGTACATTCTATCCCGCGGTTGTGTTGGAACATTCCGTCACGCGGCTGTAAAAATTCTATCCCGCGGTTTTTGTTGGTTTTGCTTTGTGTAACATTCCGTCCCGCGTTGTAACATTCCGTCCCGCGCTGTAACATTCTATCCCGCGGTGTTTTTGTCTTTGTTTTGTTTGTGTGTAAACATTGTATCCCTCGTTGTGTTTGAAATTCCGGTTCCCGCTGTAACATTCTATCCAGCGTGTAACATTCTGTACGGTGATTGTAACATTCTTACAGCGCTTGTAACATTCTATCCCGCGAGTGTTGTTGTTTGTTTTGTCACATTCTGTCCGGGGATGTAAAATTCCGTACCGCCGCTTGTAACTTTTATCCCCGGGTTGTAACATTCTGTCCGGTGATGTAACAGTCAGTCCAGCGGTGTTGTTGTTGTAACAGTCGGTCCGTAATGGAACATCTATCCCGCGCTGTTGGTGTGTGGTTGTAACCCATTCTATCCCGCGGTGTAACATTCCGTCCCGCGCTGTAACATTCTATCCCGCGGTGTAACATTCTGTCGGTATGTTGTAAATTCTGTCGGTAGGTGGTACCCATTCTATCCAGCGGTGGTAAATTCTATCACGCAGTGTAACATTCTATCAGCGGTTTGTAACATTAGTCCGCGCTTTGTTAGACATTCATCCCGCGGTCTTTTGGTGTTTTGTTTTTGTTTTTGGTTTGTTCTTGTGTAACATTCCGTCCCGCGGCTTTGTAACATTACCGTCCGCTGTTTTGTAAAACATTCATCAGCGGTGTATTTGTTTTGTAACATTCCGTCCCGACGCTGTAAATTCTATCCCGCGGTGTTTTTGTAACAGTCCGTCCGTGCCTGTAACTTCTATCCAGCGGTAACATTACGTCCACGCGCTGTAAAAGTCTATTCCACGGTGATAAACATTCGATACGCGGTGTACCATTTCCCCTTCCCGCGCTGTTGATAACATTCTTATAACGCGGTGTAACATTCTGTCCGGTGATGTAACATTCCGTCCCGCGCTGTAACATTCTATCCGCGGTGTAAAATTCTGTCCGGTGATGTAACATTCCGTCCCGCGCGGTGTAAACAGTTCTATACGCGTTTTGTTGTAACATTCTGCGGTGATGTTGTAACAATTCCGTCACGCGGTGTTCTGTTGTAAATTATGTCCGGTAATGTAACATTCTATCCGCGCTGTTGTACATTATATCAACAGCGGTTGTAACTTCCGTCCCGCCGCTGTTGTCTGTTGATAACTATATCCGCGGTTTGTGTGTGTAAACATTCTGTCCGGTGAGTAAAAATTAGGTCGGTAGGTAACATTCTATCCGCGGTGTTTGTTGTTGTAACATTTCGATCCGCCCAGTGTAAATTCTATCCCGCGGCAGTTTTGTTGTAACATTCAGTCCCGCCGCTGTGTAACAGTCTATCCGCGGTTGAACATTCTGGTCGGTGAATGTAACATTCCTCCCGCAGCTGTAATTTGGAACATTTATCCCGCGGTGTTGTAAATCTGTCCGGTGATGTAAACATTCCGTCCCGCAGTTGTAAACATTCTATCCGCGGTGTTTGTAACCTTCTGTCCGGTGAGTAACATTCCGTCCCGCTGTGACTTTCCGGACCCGCGTGAACCTTTCCGTCCCGCGGTGAACCTTCAGTCCCGCGGTGTGAACCTTTACAGTACCGATGTGAACTTTTCAGTCCTCCCGCTGTGAACTTTTACGTCCCGCTGTGAACCTTTACGTCCGCGGGAACCTTTCCGGTCCCGCGCTGAACTTTACGTCACGCGGTGAACCTTTCGTCAGCTGGTGACATTTCCGTCACGCGCTGAACCTTCAGCCGCGGGAACCTTTTCCGTTAGACGGTGACCTTTCACGTCCCGCGGTGAACTTTACCGTCCGGAGGTTGCAACCTTTCCGTCCCGCTGTGAACCTTTCCGTCCCGCGCTGAACCTTTCCGTCCCGCGGTGAACCTTTCCGTCCCTGCTGGGAACCTTCCTGACCTTGTGGGGAAATCCTTGCCTGGAAAACAGATTCCTTCTCGGCCATTCCTTTTGCTTTTTCTGCCTGAGACGACGTTGAAATGAAGCTTTCTGGGCTGTAAAAGAATCAGGATGGCTCGTTTTCTCATTACCGGCTTCCCCTGGGACAGATGCATTGACCCAAAGCCGTTAATTCAGTTGCCGAGCAGTAATAGATGGCGTTCAATCTTTCTCTGCCAGGCATTGCCGGGCCTCTTCCCCCTGTGAAGTGGTTAAATGGACAAGAGACTCAATTAAATGACCTGGCTTGCGAAACTAAATGAAGCCAGTGCACGGCCACATTGCTTCCTCTGGCGGCGAGAGGCCGGAAAAGTGGGGATATGTCCGTAAACTTCCTGTAAAAGAAAACGCGCCCGCAATAAATATGGAGGCATGGGATGGATGAGCGCAGGGGTAGCCAACTCCAGTCCTCAAGGACTACCAACAGGTCAGGTTTTCCGGATATCCCTGCTTCAGCACCGGTGGCTCAATGAGTGGCTCAGTCAAAGACTGAGCCACCTGTGCTGAAGCAGGGATATCGCCAATACCTGACCTGTTGGTGGCCCTTGAGGACTGGAGTTGGTTACCCCTGGATGATATATGTAACTTAATTTTTTATTTTAATCAGCTATGTAAGAATGTCCTTTTCAAGGATATTGTACCACTTTGCCTTTTTTTCATAGCCGTTTTTATTAACCCCATCATTGCAAGTGACCAGCATTGCATTGTATCTGGCAGTGAAAGGGTTAACACGCCCTGGAGGAAGTGTAATATGCAGGTTTTGATGCGCAGAACCTCTTCCTATCTTCCCTTTCCTAGACCCCGAGACTCAGGCATTGAAGGACCACCTCATTGACGAACTAGATTATGTTCTAGTTCCCACAGAAGCATGGAACAAGCTGATGAGCTGGTATGAAAGCGTGGAAGGACAGCAACCCATAGTAAGAAAAGTGAGTATTCCCAAGCAGAGACGTGTCGCGCTGTATTTATTAGTAATGATGGGATCATTTTGCTGCTGTCGGAGCAGGCACAGAACCGTGTTGCAGGCTCTCTGGCAGCAGAGGCAAAACTCTGTAGTCACACTGGTGTTCTTGCAGGTGGTGGAGTATGGTCTGTTTGTGAAGCATTGCAAGGTAGAGGTTTACCTTATCGAGCTGAAGCTCTGTGACAACAGTGACCCAGACAATGTGATAACAGAGCACTTCAGCAAAGCTGACACCATAGGTAAGCTGCTCCGACACACACACACACACACACACACACACACACAGAACCACAGTGACACAAGAGACTTTTCTCTACACACTAACACAGCAGCAAAATGATACCCCTGGATTAGAGTGTAAACTCCGTGGGCAATAAGTTTTTCACACCACATGTTTCCAGTGCGAGCACCGAATGAAATCTGCATATTATACCAGTGGTACATCGGAGTTTCAGCACCCAGACTGTGGACAGCTCCTCACCAGCATGAGCCCTCCCACTGCCTCACTGTCACAGTTCCTGAGCAATCCGTTGTTTGGTAGAAGAAACGTGCAAATGTTTTGCCAGAATTGGACTTTGCCGTGAATCCCCAGCCCCCCCCCCCCCCCCCCCCCAACAATTTTTTTTTATATTGGCGAATTCATTAGAGTTTGAAAGAAAAACTCTACTAGGTTGTTTTTTTTTTTTTTTTGCAGCGTTTTTGAATACTTGAAAATGTGGAGGTAATAGGAAGGAGTTATTAGGGAGCGGTTATATGGGGTACTAGGAGGGTATAGGCGCGGTCTTAGTGGGTCATAGGAGGGTTATAGGGAGCGGTTATGTGGTGTAGTAGGAGGAGTTATAGGGAGAGGTTATATGGGGTAATAGGAGGAGTTATAGGGAGCGGTTATGTGGTGTAGTAGGAGGAGTTATAGGGAGGGGTTATATGGGGTAATAGGAGGAGTTATAGGGAGCGGTTACGTGGGGTAATAGGAGGAGTTATAGGGAGCGGTTATGTGGGGTAATAGGAGGAGTTATAGGGAGGGGTTATATGGAGTAATAGGAGGAGTTATAGGGAGGGGTTATATGGGTTAATAGAAGGAGTTATAGGGAGAGGTTATATGGGGTAATAGGCAGAGTTCTAGGGAGCGGTTATATAGGGCAGGGGAGCACAAACTCACGCCCCCCCTTACCTTGATGCGGCGTCAAATGATGCCGCAGGGTCATGTGATGTCACGTGACCCGCGCATGACGTCACATCACATGACCCGCGCCGTTGCCATGGACACGAGTCCACATCGTGGAATGGAAAAAGCCACTGAATGTCCACGCTTGGTTTGCTCTGGGTGGAGAGATGTTGGATGTTCCCGGAGGAAGAAGGTTGGGAAAAACTCGCTTAGCTGCTGTCAATTTGTAGGTATGTATACCTCTATTTACATTGCACCCATAGTGTACTCAGCTCTTTACAAGAGACAACAAGTGCAACAAAGTCAGACAATAGGAAAATTAATCCCTGCCCCAGAGAGCTTACAATCTAAGTTTTGGCGTTAAGAATAGAAATCCCTTATCACCGTATAATCAATAATAAAATGATTATATGTGAAGCCAGGGGGGGGGGAGGCATTTTAACCCCTACCTTGCCAGGGGCCCCCACAATGCCTTGCAGGTAATGCCTTGCCTCCCTGTGGCCGCCCGTGCCACTCTCACTATCTGCGTCTCTCTGTCTATCTTCCCTGGGATATGGAGTCCCTCACACCTCATGGAAAATGCACAGAGACATTCAGAGAGATCTGTGTTTCCGCCTTATGAATATGGAATGTTCCTCTATAATATCGTCTCTGGGAAGCTGCTGGGACTTCTCCCTGATAACTGTGTTAGTGAGCTGCACTCCCCCTCTCCCTCCCACTCTCCTTCTCTCGCTCTCTCCACCCTCTCCACCCTCTCTCTGTCACTCTCTCTTATCTCCCTCTTGCTCTCTCCCTCTCCCATTCTCTATTTCTCTGTCCCTCTCTCCATCTCAGTCTCTAACTCTGTCCCTCTCTATATCTCTCTGTCCTTCTCTCTCCATCCCATGCTCTATCTCTCCCTCTCTTTTACCCTCCCCTCTACCCCCTCTCTTTCCCCCTTTTCTCCTTATCTCTTTTCCCCTGTCTCTCCCTATGTCTCTTTCCTCCCGCATCTCTCCCAATCTCTCTCCGCCCCTTCCTCTCTTGCTCCCTCACAATATCTCTCCCTTTCTTATCGCCCTGTTCTTCCCTCTCACACTATCTCTATCCCTTCTCTCTATCTCCCCCTCTCTCCCCCCCCCCTCTCTCTCCCACTCCCCCCCTCTCTCCCCCCTCTCTCTTATAGTCTGATGTTCTGTCCCCCCCAGGTGTCAGCTGGCTGTGTGCAGATGGGTAGGGGCTGGCCTTCTCCTGAGTTTCAGAAGGAAAAAGGCGCTTGCCAACTATCACTCCGACTAACGCACACATCTGTGGTACAGATACACGCAGAGCGTCTGGCTGCGATCCAACCCCCCTGTCCCCCGTCATCCGAACAGTGATGTGAATATGAGGACGGGATAATTTACCGTGCAATCATCCTGACATTTTCGGGCTCATAATGTCCTCTCTCTGGGGATTGTGCGCTGTGCCAGCTGTTAACCCCTTCCATGCCAGAGGGGCCGGCAATGAGGGGTTAACAGAAAGTACAGCCCCTGCCCCCCCCCCCCCCCACACACACCCCTTAGGACATGTAATGTATGCAGCGCTGTACGTAGAATGTAGAACAATTACTCCCTGCCCCGAAGAGCTTATGCTCTTATTTGTAGAGCCAGAGGCACCGGGAGACTCGCTCAAGGTCACGGGAAGGGGACACTGGTCCACCTACTTCCAAGACACAGTACGACTTTAGGCAACTTCCCCTTCCCCTTTCTTCAGCGCAGTTGGGCTCTTCTGCTATAAGGCAATAATATAATGTAAGCACTGGACTTTGTATTTCCATATTTAGTCCGGAATTATTTTATAATGTCATATGTCCAGAAAAAGGTAATTTGTACAAAACCAATTGATAAAAGTATTTTTTTCTCTCTGCTCGGTTAAACAGGCAGTCCAAGCAGCTTCAAATATATATATTTATCATTTTAATATATGCCGCCTTTAATTATCTTTTTTGAAAGCTAATAACCTAAGATTCGTTCTCCTGTGGTAGAGCCGCAAAAAGATCCTGCTTCCCAGGGTTCACTAAATGGCCGCCTTTCAGTTTCAATCAATCCTTCAACCAGTGTCACTCAGCAGCTACAATGTACCCTGATATTGCTAAGGTAACATTATCTATTGTTACAGCTTGCAGCTCAAACAGCTGGGAATATTGGCAACAATTGATCACAAGCAGGAAAGTGTTGCAAAGATCTTGCACTGCTGGGGGAGGTGGGCTAAAAGCTGCTATAGAAATCAAAGGATGCTCAGCATAATCACCCTCATTAAACATGGCATTAAGAGTTGAATTATAAAAAGAAAATGCAGTAAGTATGATCTAATACTACAGAACGGATTTATTAAAAACCCGTAGGATATTGCTTGGATTGCTCCTTTAAAAACATGCAGAGTAATATTAGATGCAGACAGATAGATCAGAGGCATACAGATAAATCGATACACAGATAGCTGAAGACATACTCCAAGCTACTGATACACAGATAGAGATTGATAGATAGTGGGACATGCCTGGAAGGGTCCAGAGAGAGGACCCTGTGCATATGCAGGGAGAAGGCAATTTGTGGTCAGTGACAGATTACATTGAGATAGATGGAAGGACATACAGACTGGTGATGTCATTACTGAGAGGCTGAGGCAAGGGAGTCACAGACATGGATCTACAGCAGGAGAGAGAGAGGGAGAGAGAGTCCCCCATCACATATTGCAGAGGAGACAATGTGCCACTGTGGTTTATTAGCAAGAGGGATGGAGAGTGGAAGGCAGAGAGAGGGAAAATGAGCAAGAGAGGGTGTAAGAGAAAAAGTGAGAGCCAGAGAGAGAACGAGGCAGGGGTGGGGAGGGGGAGAGAGAGGGGGATACAAAGTAAGGAGGGGGAGACAAAGAAAGGGAGGGGAAGGGGTGAGGGACAGAGGGATGGGTTGACAAAGGGAGAGAGGGGAGACAAAGTAAGGTAGGGAGGGGAAGGGGTGAAAGGAAGGGGAGAAAGGGAGGGGGAGACAAAGTGGGGAAAGGGTGAGTGACAGAAGGAGTGGGTGACAGAGGGAGGGGGAGACAAAATGGTGGGGAAATATAGAGGGCGGGGGATACTAAGGAGGGTAGGGGACGGGGGAGACAAAGTGGGGAAGGGGTGAGAGACAGGGAGGGGGTGAGGGAAGGGAGATGGGGGGAGAGAGGAAGATGGGGGGAGACAAAGTGAGAGAGAGAGAGAGAGTTACGGAAAGTGCGTAATAGAAAAGTGATTGTGATCACAGATAGAAACAGGCAGTGTCCTGATAGAAGTGATATAATCAAATATATTACTAAGAAGTAAGTAGCTCTATACACACACAGACACACAGACACACACACACACCATCCTGTACTAATGTCCCCTCTCCCTCTACACACACACACACACACACACACACACACACACACACACACACACACACACACACACACACGTATCCTGTCTATGTGGTCCCGCTCTCCCTCTGCAGCACCATCAAATATCCTGTACTAGTTTCCCTCTCGCGCTCTACACACACACACCCCACACACACCCACACACACACACACAACACACACACAACACACCACAGCAGCACACGGGCAGCACACCCCCCCACACACACACAGGGGCCAGGGCACCACACAACACACACACACAGACACCTATCATTACTAAATAATCCCCTCCCTCTATACACCACACACACAGTATCCGGTACTGATTGTCCCCATCTCCCTCTGACCAACACACAACAAGGCAACCTCACAAAAACACACACTAGTCCAAACACAATGATCATACACTATATCCCGGCTCACCATCTATACACAGGGGATCGCAACACACTCATCCTAGTCTATTTCCTCTCTCCACCCTCTACCCACACACACACCACACCCCCACCCACACACACCCACTAACACAACACACACAACCACACAGACATTTACTAGCACGCTTCGACAGCACACACTGCCAGCACACACACACCCACACACACACACATCCTTACTATGTCTCCCCCTCGCACAACCAACCCTCACACATCACACACACACACACACACAGCAACAAACACACACACACACACACACACACACACACACACACACTGTATAGCTACCATACACACCACCACACACACCACCAACACCACCCAAGAAAACAAACACAATATCAGTTACTAATATCCCCTCCCTCATATCACACCACATCATGTACTAAGTGTCCTCGTCCCCCTCTATAAACACACAAACAGTAGTCCGTACTAATGTCCTCTCCCCCTCTATACACAGGCAACCGTCACCCTGTACTAATGTCTACACTCTCCCTATACCACAGACACACCTCAGCGTTATAGTGTACTCTCCCCCTCTTACATACACACACACACACACACGTATCCTTACTAAATGTCCTCTCCCCCTTCATACACAGGCACCTCCCCTTGTACTACTTCCCCAAAGCATTGCTGCCCCCGCGGAAGTGCGGATGATGGTCTGGGGGTGGATATTTTCCCCCGGAGATCCTCGAGTCCAGTGTATGACATGAATCCCCAGAGTACCATGCGCATGAGGTCAGCCCCAGGGACAGGAGAGGCGATTGTGTCTTAGGATCTGTATTTTATCGCCTATCTTCACTCCCGACATAACACAGTCTGTCTGCTGTCTGATCTATACCATGTGTCGTCTGTCTGTCTTCTATTGTGTACTCTAGTACAACTAACTATCCAATGTGTCTCTCTGTCGTTTCGTTCCAAACTGTCCTATCCGTGTGTCTGCTGTGTGTGGACACACACTCTTGCTTTCTCTGCCCCATAATGCCCTGCCTGCCTTGCTTCTGTCTGTGCACCCAACCTGCTCCTGCTCCTTACGTTGTCTGTCACACTAACAACTGCTCTGCCTGCCTCTGCTTCCTGTTCCGTGCAAGATCTCTGCGCTGTCTTGCTGCTCTTGGCACCATCCACCCTGTGTCTTACACCTCATCCTGCCTGCTCTTGCTCTGTCTCGGTCTTGGACGACACACATCTGCCTGCCTGCTCCTTGCTGTCTGTCTGTGGCACACACACATCTGCCTGCCTGCCTGCTCCTTGCTGTCTCTGTTGTGGCAACACTCTGCCTCTCTTGTGGTCTGGGCACACACATCTGCCTGCTCCTTGCTCTGTCGGTTGTGGCACACACACATCTGACCTCTCTGCTGCTGTCTGTGGCAACACACATCCGCTCTGCTCTGCGTCACAAAATTGCTGCTCCTGTTTTGTGTGGCACACACAATCTGGGCCTGCTACTGTCTGTCATGTGGCACACCACACTCGGCTGCGTCCTTGCCCAATCGCTCTCTGTTCTTGGTCCAACCACATCTGCATCTCTGCTCTGTATGGCCTCGCTGCTACTTGCTCTGTCTGTCTGTGGCATCACACACATTCTGCTGCTTCTGCATTCTCCTTCTGTCTGTCGTGGCCACACACAACATATGCCTGCCTGCCTGCTCCTTGCTGTCTGTCTGTGGCACGATGTGTCCCTGAGTTTTTTTAACTACCCAATTTTATGTTCCTACAAGTGAAAACCAAAGAGGCACACAAAGATCACAATTGATGTGTGATCTGTGAAAAACCACAGGATTTTAATGTGCAAGTACAGTGTGTGTGTGTGTGTGTGTGTGTTGTTGGGTGGTGTGTTGTGTGTGTGTGTGTGCAGTATCCGCGAATAGAGGAGAATTCTGCAAAGCAGGACGGAGGATTAAGTAGATGCTGTGTGTGTTTGTGGTGGTTGTGTGTTTGTATGTTGTCAGTCAGGAATAGCAGAGATACTGCACGGATGGAGGAGTGTAGGACACACTCGTGTGTGGTGTGGCTGTGGTGTTGTGTTGTGTGCAGTAAGGAAATTGCAGAGAAACTGTAAAAAAACAAAGAGCGAGCGGAGAGTAGTGACAGAGCTTGGTGTGTGGGTGTGTGTGATGTGTGTTGGGGGTGTGGTGCCAGTACAGGAATAGCAGAGAAAACGCAGGAAGGTCAGAGAGTATGTAGTGACAGAGCCTGTGTGTGTGTGTGTGTTGTGGTGCGACTGGAAGCAGAGGTCGTGCAGCAGCGCAGCATTCTGGAATAATCACTATTGCGGCGAGAACGAGATTATTGTTAAAGTCTCATTCTCTTCTCTCTTCCCGGAGTGCGAGAATGCCTTAAATCAAAACGTTTTTTCTCCTGTCTAAAAATGACGGCACAAAGAAATGGGGCCGCTGAATGGATGAGAATTTAAACGATATAAAATAGCGGAAAAGAGAACAGGAGAGACAGTAATTCACACGAAAAGAGCAAATAATAAATACATTATCCGCGTGTAAAAACCCCCCGCACCCGTTCCTGTCGCAGTATGATACACGGCAACCGGAATTTCCAAGTCGAAACCAGGACACCTTCAAACAAATGATTTTAAAACACGATGACAATCGTTTTAAAGATAATATGTGCAGAAGGGGTAATTTGTGTTTTTCATTCAAAATAGACACGACTGGTTTTTTTTATTGATGATGTTTTTATTATATTACCTCGATATATAGGACAGGTCTGCAAACCTGCTCTCCCCGTTCTCTTATCATACAGTGCTTCTCCCTCCGCAGCCATGGATTCTGGGTATGAAATGCGAATGAGCCACAGTGTCACATTTGTTCTCCATTTTAACTGGGATCCCTGCAGCTTCTGAGCCGCCAGCTGGCACGCCACGTTCTCACTTGCATGTCATTACCTCCTCTGGTGGGTACGCTATTCATTCTGTGGTGTGTTGTTTGTGTGTGTGGGTCAACCTCTATTCCACTCATAATGGGGTTTCTGTTACCTTATCCCAGTGAGTGTTTGTGTTTTGTGTGTGGGTGTACCTTCTCGTTTTGGGTGTTGTTTGTTGTGGACGTCAAGTTTTAGTGTGTGTGTGGTGTGTGGTGTGTGTTGTGGGGAGTGTGTGTTGTGTGGGGTGTGGTGGTGTGGGGTGTGGTGTGTGTGTGGGTGACCTCTATTACCACAGTTCATATTTGGTGTGTGGTGTGACCTCTATTTCCACAAGTCTATATGTGGTGTGTGTGTGGACCATCGTTCCCACAGTCGTTTTGCCTTATTCAGTATGTGGTGTGTGTGGTGTGGCCTCTATTCCACAGTCTATATTGGGTGGTGTGTGTTGTGTGCTCTACGTTCCAAAGTCTAGTATGTGGTGTGTTGTGTTGTGTGCCTCTATTCCCAAGTTATTTGGTGTGTGTGGTGTGTGTGTTCTTCACAGATATGTGGTTAGGTTGGTGTGTGTGTGGTGTGGTGTGACCTCTCATTACCACATTCAGTGGTTTCCATTCACACGATGGTGGAGTGTGTGTGTTCCTCTATTCCACAGTCTAAGTGGTGTAGGTGGTGTTGTGTGTGTCCTCTATTCCCCGGTACTAGGGATGGTGGTGTGGGGTGTGTGGTCTGTGGTGTGTGTGTGTTGTGAACTTCCAACGTTATATGGTTGGGCCTCTATTCAAGTTTATGTATGGGTGTGTGTGTGTGTGTGTGTGTCGTTGTGTTGACCTCGATCCCAAGTATATGATGTGGTGTGTGTGTCCTCTATTCCCACAGTCTATATGTGGTGTGTGTGTGTGTGTGTGTGTGACCTCTATTCCCACAGTCTATATGTGGTGTGTGTGTGTGTCCTCTATTCCCACAGTCTATATGTGGTGTATGTGTGTGTGTGTGTAGGGCCGTTTTAACAGCATTACAGGCCCCGGGAAAAGCAGTGCACTGGGCCCTGCCAACTCTCCTCTACAAGTCGTAATTTTTCTCCTTCTACCGAGTTAGCGGGAGGTTTGAATGTTGAGGCGGTGATCGGAAAATGAGTGTTAAATTCTGGACTGTGCATAGATTAGCGTGGGGCCCCTATGCTCATGGGGCCCCCAGGCAACTGCCCAGTGTGCCCATGCGTTAAGACGGCACTGTGTGTGTGTGTGTGACCTCTATTCCCACAGTTCTGTGGTGGGGTCGGAGTCCATCCTCCCTTAGTACCCTCTCCCCCTTCTGTCTCTCTCTCCCTCCTCTGTCTCTCTCTCCTTTGTCTCTCGCTCTCTCCCCCTCCCCCCCCCTCCCCTCCCCCCCCCCCTCCCGCCCTTTCCCCCCCCCCCTCCACCCCTCTCTCTTCCCCACCCCCCTCCACCCCTCTCTCTCCCCCTTCTGTCTCTCTCCCATCCCCTCTCTCCCCCGCCCCCTCTGTCTCTCTCCCCCTCCACCCCCTCTCTCCCCCCCTTCTGTCTCTCTCCCTCTGCCCCCCTCCACCCCTATCTCTCCCCGCTTCTCACATTCCGTGCTCCTCTTTGCAGGGTCCCCCAGTGTATGATCTGTGTCCTGTGTGCTTTGTGACCTCACTGCGTCAGTTACAAGAACATCTCCGTGTTACCACGGTGATGAAAAGGGGACCTATACCCCCCTTCCTCCCAAACTCGCACATCCCCACTCTCAGACACAATTCCTTCCCTTCCCACTATACCTCTCTCCTCTCTCCACTTTGTATTCTCTCCCTCCTTTTCTCTTCTCCCTTTCTGTCTTTTTCCTCCTACCACTCCTCTTATGATCTCTTTCTTTCTTCCTCTCTCTCTTTTCTCTCTCTTCTCTTTTCTCTCCCTCTCTCCTTCTCTCTCTTCTTCTCTTCTTCTCTCTCCTGTTGGTGGCCCTTGAGGAGAGGACTTGACCGCCGCTGCCCCAGGGAGACCTTACGTCCCAGTTTAGCCGGATTTTCATTAAGTATCCCGGTTTTTAGCGTTTCCCTAATTAGACTCACGTAAAACTTGTAAAAACAGCAGAAAGCGTGTGTGTGTAATCTGGTAGAAAGCAGCAGAACGGGTGTGTGTGCAATCTGGTAGAAAGCAGCAGAAAGGGTGTGTGTGTAATCTGGTAGAAAGCAGCAGAAAGGGTGTGTGTGTAATCTGGTAGAAAGCAGCAGAAAGGGTGTGTGTGTAATCTGTCCGCATTTCTGCTGTGTTATTGATGGATTTCCGTTTCCTAACATAACACAAACTCTCCGGTGCAGCGAAATGACGGTGTGCGTTTATATTAATAAATCATTTCATTAGCAATATTAAACCACACGTTATATAAATTATGGTGGTTAAAAAAAAAGTGACAAAAACGCTCCAGCATACAGTGTACAGTAAAAATAACTACAACCCACAGATGGGCACATTCACATCTCAGCCAGAGAAGCAAAAGGTGACGCTGTGTGCTCATTTGCATATCATTACCCAGAATCCCTGGCTGCGGAGGAATCACTGTATGCTAAGAGATAACGGAGAGAGACAGGGTTGCAGACACTATACACACTCACACAGCATCCTGTACTAATGTCCTCTCCCCCTCTATACACAGGCACCGTCCCCTGTACTAATCCCAAAGCATTGCTGCCCCCCTGGAAGTGCTGGAATGAGGGTCTGGGGGTGGATATTTCCCCCCCGGAGATGTTCCCTGAGCTCAGTGTACAGAATCCCCAGAGTACTGTGGCAGAGTGAGGTCAGCCCAGGGCAGGAGAGGCGATGTCGTTAGGATTCTGTTATTTATTCTCCCTGTCATCTTCCTCCCTATCAATAACACTAATGTCTGTCTGTCTGTCTGTCTGTCGTCTTCTTAATACAATATATTCTTTTGACAACCGTTTGGAGTGCTGCCTTTGATATTCGCCATCACACGGTATCGTATTGCCTATTTACACCATACAGGATTGGCACCCAGCTTATTGACCTTTTAGACAGAGTGCCTATTGTTCTTTATCATATGCTATATCCGTCCGTCTGTCCAACTGCCTGTATATCCGTCTGTGTGTGTGTATCAGTCTGTGTGTGTATCACTCTGTGTATCAGTGTGTCTGGTCTGTCTGTGTGTATCAGTGTGTCTGTCTGTGTGTGTCTGTGTATCAGTTTGTCTGTGTGCGTGTGTGTGTATCAGTGTATCTGTGTATGTATTGTATTGTATGTCTTTATTTATATAGCGCCATTAATGTACATAGCGCTTCACATTAGTAATACACGTGACAATTATATAAATAACAAATAATACAAATAACAGATCATGGGAATAAGTGCTTCAGACATAAAAGTAACATTTCCTAAGAGGAGTCCCTGCTCCGAAGAGCTTACAATCTAATTGGTGGGGAGAACGTACAGAGACAGTAGGAGGGCATTCAGGTAAGTGCGTCTGCAGAGGGCCAAGCTTTATGTATCATGTGTATAGTATTAGCCACAGTGCTATTCATATGCTTCTTTAAGCAAGTGTGTCTTAAGGTGGGTCTTAAAGGTGGATAGAGAGGGTGCTAGTCGGGTACTGTGTAGAAGGGCGTTCCAGAGGTGCGGGGCAGTCAGTGAGAATTTTTTAAGGTGGGAGAGAGCTTTAGATACAAAGGGGGTAGGGAGAAGACATCCTTGAGAAGAACGCAAGAGTCGGGATGGTGCATAGCGAGAAATTAGGGCTGAGATGTATGGAGGGGCAGAAGAGTGTAAAGCTTTTAAAGTGAGGAGAATTGAGTGTGAGATGCGGGATTTGATCGGAAGCCAGGAGAGGGATTTCATGAGGGGAGATGCTGAGACAGATCTCGGAAAGAGTAGAGTGATTCTGGCAGCAGCGTTTACGATAGATTGTAGGGGAGACAGGTGAGAGGCAGGAAGGCCGGACAGCAGTGCCACAGCCAGAGCAGGTCCCACAGGCAGGGAGTATAATGAGGAACTGTGACACAGCCAGAGGCAGGTCACAAAGCAAGGGAGTAGAATGAGGTCACGGTGACACAAGCCAGAGGAATGTCCCACAGCGGGAGTATAGAGGTCACGGTGACACACAGCCCGAGGTAGGTCACACAGCAGGGAGTACTAATGAGGCACGGTGGACACACAGCCAGAGGCAGGTACCACAGCAGGGCGATACTGAGGTCACGGTGACACACAGCAGAGGCAGGTCCCAGCAGGGAGTATACTGAGGGAGGGCACGGTGAAACACAGCCAGAGCAGGTCCCACAGCAGGGAGTATACTGAGGGACGGTGGTGACACACAGCCAGAGGCAGGTCACGCAGGGAGTTATATTACTGAGGGCCCGGTGGACACGGCCCGGAGGAGGCAGGTCCCACCGCAGGGAGAGGCGAGTATACTGAGGGCACGGTGACACACAGCCAGAGGCAGGTCCCACAGCAGGGAGTATACTGCGGGCACGGTGACAAAGCCAGAGGCAGGTCCCCAGCAGGGAGTATACTGAGGGCACGGGTGACACGGCCAGGAGCAGGTCCAAAAGCAGGGAGTTATATGAGGGCACGTGACACAGCCAGAGGCAGTCCCACAGCAGGCGAGTATACGAGGGCACGGTGACACACAGGCCAGAGGCCAGGTCCCACAGCAGGGGTAGACGGATGGGCACGGTGACACCACAGCAGAGGCAGGTCCCACAGCAGGAAGTCTAATGAGGGCACTGTGACACGGCCAGAGGCAGGTCCCACAGCAGGGAGTATACTGAGGGTAAGGGTGACACACAGCAAGAGGCAAGGTCCAACAGCAGGGAGTATTACTGAGGTGCACGGTTGACACACGCCAGAGGCAGGTCCCACAGCAGGGAGTATACTGAGGGCACGGTGACACACGCCAGAGCAGGTCCCACAGCAGGGAGGATACTTTTGGGCACGGTGACACACAGCCAGTGGAGCAGGTCCCACAGCAGGGAGGTATGGAGTATACTGAGGGGCACTGGTGAGACACGGCCCCAGATAGCAAGTCCCACAGCAAGGAGTAGTTTATACTGAGGGCCACGGTGACCCTGCCAGAGGCAGGTCCAACAGCAGGTGAGTATTATGAGGGCACGGTGACACACAGCAGAGGAAGGTCCACAGCAGTGAGATACTGAGGGCACTGTGACACACAGCCAGGGCAGGTCCCACGCGGGAGTATACTGAGGGCACGGTTGACACGGCGGAGGCAGGTTCTCCCACAGCAGGGAGTATACTGAGGGCACGGTGTGACCAGCCAAGAGGCAGGTCCACAGCAGGGAGTATACTGAGGTCACGGTGAAACAGCCAGAGGCAGTCCCACGCAGGGAGTCTACTGAGGGCACTGGTGAAACAAGCCAGAGGCAGGTCCCACAGCAGGAGTTATTACTGAGGGCACGGGTGCACCAGCAGAGGCAGGTACCACAGCAGGGAGAAACTGAGGTCTCACGGTGACACGGCCAGATGCAGTCCCACAGCACAGGAGTATTACTGAGGGCACGCGTTGACCACCAGCCAGAGGCAAGTCCACAGCAAGGAGTATACTGAGGGCACGGACACACAGCCAGAGGCAGGTCCCAACAGCCGGGAGTATACTGAGGGGCACGGGACACGGCCAGATTGACAAGTCCCACAGCAAGGCGTATAATGAGGACACGGTTTTTTGATGACCACAGCCAGAGGCAAGTTTCCCACAGCAAGGAGTTATACTGAGGGGCACGGTTGTGTTGAAACCACAGCCAGAGGCAGGTCCCAGCAGGGGAGTATACTGTGGGGACGGTGACACGGCCGGAGGCAGGTCCCACAGCAGGGAGTATACTGGGGACGGTGCACGGCCGGAGGAAGGTCCCACAGCAAGGGAGTATATGAGGGCAACGGAGACCGGCCGGAGGCAGGTCCCACAGGCAGGAGTATACTGAGGGGCACTGGTGACACGGCCAGAGGCAGGTCCCACCGCAGGAGTGTATACTGAGGGCACGGTGACACGGCCAGAGGCAGGTCCCACAGAAGGGAGTATACTGGAGGGCACGGTATGGACAAACAGTCAGAGGAGTCCACAGCAGGGAGAGTTATACTGAGGGCCCGGTGACCAAAGCCAGAGGGAAGGTCCCACCAGCGGGAGTATACTGAGGGACGGTGACACAGCCAGAGGAGGTCCCCAACAGCAGGGGAGTATACTGAGGGCACGGAGACCGGCCAGAGGCAGGTCCCACAGCAAGGAGTATATGAGGGCACGGTGCACACAGCAAGAGGCAGGGTCCACGCAGGGAGTATACTGAGGGCACGGGGACAACCACAGCCAGAGCAGGTCCCACAGCAGGGAGTATACTGAGGCAGGTGACACGGCAGAGCAGGTTCCCACAGCAAGGAGTATACTTGAGGCAGGGTGGACACACAGCCAGAGGAAGGTCCCCAGCAGGGAGTATACTGAGGGCACGGTGACACGGCCAGGGGGAGGCAGGGTCCCACAGCAGGGAGTTATGAGGGCACGGTGACACACAGTAACCCCTAATACTAACGGCTAAATCACCGCCTCGGGCTGAAGCGGCCAGAGGTGAAGGAGGTGCCAAGCACCATCATTGGAGGTAAGGACTAATAGTCCCATTCTGTGTCACCAACATGGCAGGAGCCCACTTTGTCAGACACAGACAATAACCCAGGGACAGGACCACACCCGGTGACACAGTCCCACTCTCGCCGGCCCCCGGCAGGCGCGCCGTGCGGTGCGACAGCACAGAAACGGTGTGTGAGTTCACCTGTAGCCCGCCGCCCACACCCCCCCCGCCATGGGTACCTGCCAGCACGCTGGGCTACCTGAGAGGGAGCCGCTGCTCTTCAGCGATCAGGGCAAAGCACCAAATTACCGCCGGCTTGGCCCGTGCCCGGAATTAATGCCGGGCAGGTGGCTCTGTGCAAGGATCTGCTCGTGTCACCAACCAATGGGAGTCCGCCCAGAAGAGGCGTCAAACATCACTGGTTGGTCATCCGTCCATCCAAACATTCGCTGCCAATCGAGAGAGCCGAGCGCTCCGAGACACCAGACCGTTTAACACCCCGGTCCGGGCCAGGGATTACCGACCGGCTGGCCGCGTGTCCGGGGGAAAGCCGCGTCTCCACGTACGTTGCTACAGCCAGAAGCAATACTGAGTGGTTGGAACGAACACGCCCCACATTTCAACCCCGGGTGGGGCAGGGTTGTCGAAGCCACGGAAATATTCACGTTTCCCTAGTGTCCTCTAACGACCTTCAACCCTCCTAGCGGCCAGCATGGGCGACATACCAAACAACAAGCCACAATTGACCGATTGCGATACGGAACATACAGAGCGTGTGTTTAATCCCGGTAACCGTAACGTTGGTCCGTGTCCGAGAACCCGGAAGGGGTGGAGATTTGGGGGGCCGGGGGGCGGGGGGGGGGGGGAAGTATCATTCTTCTCCGGAGATTTAAATTGGAATTCTTTGCGCCGCGGTTGGGCCAGTGGTCGGGCGGGAGGCATCAGCGAAGCGCACTTTTACGGTTCCACGTTTTCTGACGGCAGGCCGACCTTCATATGGCAAGAAGCGAGCTATGGGATCAAGCGCTAACACTTAAAGCTGGAGCTGGAGGGGTCGTAGGAGATCCACAGGAACAAGCAAATAAATAGAATTTCAAGTGTCTTTTTTTTTTCTTCTTCTTCTTTGAAAGATTTATTATGTTAATAAAGAGTTAATGGAGATGTGGAACGCGTGGGAAACTATTTGGGCCGCTCAGGGCTTAAGGGACCACGGGCGGAAGGAAAAACCTCATGCACGGGGGAGATATAAAATAGCGATCTGCCCACATGGGGTGCGAGAGGCGTCTCCAGGGGTGGCCACCATAAAATCTGTAATGATGGATCCCAGGCGGATATAGCGGGGGTCTCCTGAGCCGATGTGGGGCTGCGCACTTGGTTAGACCCCAAACGCACTTTAGCGTGAGGGGTATCGCTGTCACTTACAGCAGGAGATTACACAATGCTTTGCACCACAAGCAGCCAGGCATGTGGGGCGTGACTTTGGAAGCACCGTCAGTGAGTAGGGGACAGTTATACCCCCCCACGCTTTGGGCCTTGCGACACATGAGGGGGCAGTTTGGGGATATTAAGCGTGCGTTCCCCCCACGAGCTGAGGACATATACTGCCTGGGAGAGAGTCACCACAGAGTTGCTAGCAATACCCTGCAGGTGTTCAGCGATAAGATTTATAATTAGGGGTTATATCATTCTAGCAGGGGGGCGCTTGTGTAATAAAGCTTGGGAGCTCTGCCTTGAAATGAAAGGGTTGCAGAGGTTACAAATATGGTGCTTGAGGCTTGGCACTTGCCACGGGTTCTGTGTGCCCTTTATAACTGGGAGATAGGCAGGGAGTGGGTGTATGGTAGGCTGGCACTGCCACTGCGTTCTGTGTGCCATTATAACGGAGGGAGGGCATAGGCAGTGAGTGGTGTATGGAGGGCTTGGGCACTGACTGCGTTCTGTGTCCTTCCTTTATAAACGGGAGGATAGGCCGTGAGTTGAGGGGGTATGGTAAGGGCGGACTGGCATGCACTGCGTTCTGTGTGCCCTTTATAACTGGGAGAATAGGCCAGGGAAGTGGGTGTATGGTAAGGAGGCACTGCCACTGGGCGTTCTGTGTGCCCTTATAACGGAGGGATAGGCAGTGAGTGGGGTATGTAAGGTGGGCATGCCACCTGCGGTTCTGGGTTGCCCTTATAACTGGGAGAGATAGGGCAGTGAGTGGTGTATGTATATAAGGCTGGGCACTGCCACTGCGTTCGGTGGCCCTTATTAACTGGAGGGATAGGCAGTGAGTGGGGTATGGTAGGCTGGGCACTCGCCAAATGCGTTCTGTGTGCTTGATAAAGGGAGATAGGCAGTGAGGGGTGTTGTATGGTAAGGCTGGCACTGCACTGCGTTCTAGTGGGCCCTTGATAACTGGAGATAGGCAGTGAGTTGAGTGGGTTGTTATGGTAAGGCTGGCACTGCCATGCGTTCTGTGTGCCTTTATAAATGGGAGATAGGCAAGTGAGTGGGTGTATGGTAAAAGGCTGGCACTGCCATGCGTTCTGTTGTGCCCTTTATAAATGGGGAGATAGCCAGTGAGTGGTGTATGTAAGGCTGGCACTGCCCGAGTCTGTGTGACCTTTATAACTGGGAGCATAGGCAGTGAAGTGGGTTGTATGGTAAGGCTGGCACTGCCAATGCGTTCTGTGTGCCACGTTATAACTGGGAGATAGGCAGTGTGTGGGTGATGGTTAGGCTGGCACTGCCACTGCGTCTGTGTGCCCGTTTATAAACTGGGAGATAGGCAGTGAGTGGGTGTATGGTACGGCTGGCACTGCCACTGCGTTTCTGTGTGCCCTTTATAATGGGAGAAGGCAGTGAGTGGTGTATGGTATGGCGGGGCACGCCACGCGTTCTGTGTGCCCTATAAATGGGGAGATGGCAGTGAGTAGGGTGATGTGGTGGCTGGCACTGCCTAACTGCGTTCTGTGTGCCCTTTATAACTGGGAGATAGGCAGGGATGGTGTATGGTAAGCTGGCACTGCCACTGCGTATGTGTGCCCTTAAACCTGGGAGATGCAGTGTGTGGGTGTATGGGTGAGGGCGGCACTGGCCACGACGTTCTGTGTGACCTGTATAACTGGGAGATAGGCAGTATGTGTGGGGTTGGGGGTGTTTATGTAAGGCTGGCACTGCACTGCGTTCTGTGGCCCTTTTAACTGGGGAGAGGCAGTGAGTGGGGGTGTATGGTTAGGCTGGCAATGCCACTGCGTTCTGTGTGCCCTTTATAAATGGGGAGGAAGGCAGTGAGGGGGTATGGTAAGGCTGGCACTGCCACTGCGTTCTGTGGCCCTTATAAAAATGGGAGAATAGGCAGTGAGGGGTGTATGTAAGGGGGGCCTGGCACTGCACTGCGTGTGTGTGCCCTTATAACTGGGAGATAGGCAGTGAGTGGGTGGTATGGTAAGGCTTGGCACTGCCACTTGCGTTTGTGTGCCCTTTATAAACTGGGAGATAGGCAGTGTGTGGGGTCTGGTGAGGCTGGCACTGCCACTGCGTTTCTGTGTGCCCTTTATAACTGGGAGATAGGCAGTGAGTGGGTGTATGGTAAGGCTGGCACTGCCACTGCGTTTATGTGTGCCCTTTATGAAATGAGGGAGATGGCAGGAGTGGGTGTATGGTAAAGGCTGGCACGGCCACTGCGTCTGTGTGCCCTTTTATACCTGGGAGATAGGGCAGTGAGTGGTGATGGTAAGGTGCACTGCCCACTGCGTTCTGTGTGCCCTTTATAAACTGGGAGATAGGCAGTGAGTGGGTGTATGGTTCAAGGCTGGCACTTGACCAATGCGTTCTGTGTTGCCCTTTATAACTGGGAGGATAGGCAGTTGAGTGGGTGTATGGTAAGGTTGGGCACTGCCACTGCGTTCTGTGTGCCCTTTAAACTGGGAGATAGCAGTGTGTGGGTGTATGGTAAGGATGGCTGCCACTGTGTGTGTGTGCCATTTATACTGGGAGATAGGCAGTGAGTGGGGTATGGTACGGCTGGCACTGCCACTGCGTCTGGGTTGACCTTTAAAACTGGGAGATTAGGCAGGTGTTGGTGTATGGAAGGTGGCCACTGCCACGCGTTCTGTGTATGCCCTTTATAACGGAGTAGGCAGTGAGTGGTGTATGGTAAGGTGGCATGACCATGCGTTATGTGTGCCCTTTATAACTGGGAGGAGGCAGTGAGTGGGTTGTTGGTAAGGCTGGCACGGCCACTGCGTTCATGTGTGCCTTTATAAACGGGAAGCTAGGCAGTGAGTGGGTGTATGGTAAGGCTGGCACTGCCACTGCGTTCTGTGTGACCCCTTTAGAAACTGGGATAGGCAGTGAGTGGGTGTGTATGGTAAGGCGGGGCACTTGCCACTGCGTATATGTGTGCCCTTTATTAAACTGGGAAGATAGGCGGGTTGGTGTATGGTAAGGCTGGCACGCCACTGCGTTCTGTGTGCCCTTTATAAGGAGGATAGGGCAGTGTGTGGGTGATATGGTTAAGGCTGGCACGCACTGCGTTCTGGGTGCCCTTTATAACGGGAGATAGCAGTGAGTGGGTGGATTAGGCTGGCATGCCACTGCGTTCGGTGTGCCTTTAGAAACTGGGAGATAGGCAGTGAGTGGGTGTATGGTAGGGCTGGCACTGCCACGGCGTCGTGTTGCCCTTTATAACTGGGAGGATAGGCAGTGAGGGGGTGTACTATGGTAAGGCTGGCACTCCACGGCGTTCTGGGTGCCATTATAAATGGAGATAGGCAGTAGTGGGTGTATGGTAAGGATGGCACTGCCACTGCGTTTCGGTGGCCCTTCTAACGGGAGATAGGCAGTGAGTGGTGTATGGTAGGCTGGCACTGCCATTGAGTTCGTGTGCCCTTTATAAATCTGGAGGGATAGGCAGTTGTGTGGGTGTATGTAAGGCTGGCACTGACACGGCGTTCTGTGTGCCCTTAAACTGGGGGATAGGATGGCAGTGAGTGGTGTATGTAAGGCGGGCACGGCCACTGCGTTATGTGTGCCCTTTATAACTGGAGATAGGCAGTGAGTGGGTGTATGAGTAAGCAGTGGCCCTGCCCGCGTTCTGTGTGCCTTATTAACTGGAGAGATAGGAGTGAGGTGGGTGTATGGTAAGGCTGGGCCAATGCCACTGCGCCATTGTCGTGTGACCCCTTTTTAACTGGGAAGTAGCAGTGAGTGGGTGTTATGGTAGGCTGGCACTGCCACTGCGTTCTGTGGCCTTTATTAACTGGGAGATAGGCAGTGAGTGGGTGTTATATGGTTATGGCTGGGCACTGCCACTGAGTTCTGATGTGCCCTTTATAACTGGGATATAGCAGTGAGTGAGTGAGGTGTTATGGTAAGCTGGCACTGCCACTGTCGTTCTGTGTGCCCTTTATAACTGGAGATAGGCAGTGTGTGGGTGTATGGTAAGGCTTTGGCACGCCATGCGTTCTGTGTGCCCTTTTATATGGGAGATAGGGCAGTGAGTGGTTTATGGTAAGGCTGGCACGGCCACTGGTTCGTTGTGCCTTTATAACGGGAGATTAGGCAGTGAGTGGTGTATGGGTAAGGCTGGCACTGCCGCTGTCGTTCATGTGTGCCCTTTTAACGGGGAGATAGGCAGTGAAGTTGGTGTGGGTTGATGGTAAGGCTTGGCGACTGCCCACGCGTTCTGTGTGCCCCTTATAACTGGAGATAGGCAGTCGTGTGGCTGTATGGTAAGGCGGGGCACTGCACTGCGTCTGTGTGCCTTTATAAACAAAGAGAGAGATCGGCCGTGAGTGGTGTATGGTATGTAAGGCTGGCACTGCCACTGCGTTCTGTGTTGCCCTTTATAACTGGAGATAGGAAGTGAGTGGGTGTTATGTAAGGCTGGTGGCACGGCCAATGCGTTCGTGTGCCCTTAAACTGGGAGGGATAGGCAGTTGAGGGTGTTATGGTAAGGCTTGGGGCACTGCCACTGCGGTTCTGTTGCCCTTTATAACTGGGAGATAGGACAGTGTGTGGGTGTTATGGTAAGGCTGCGCACTGCCCACTGCGTTCTGTGGCCCTTTATAACGGGAGATAGGCAGTGAGTGGGTTGTATGGTAAGGCTGGCACTGCCACGAGTTCTGTGGTGCCTTTATACTGGGAGAATAGAGTGAGTGGGTATGGTAAGGCTGGCATGCCACTGCGTTCTGTGTGCCCTTATAACTGGGAGATGATAGGCAGTGAGGGGGTGTTATTGGTAAGGATGGCACGGACACTGCGTTCTGTGTGCCCTTTATAAATGGGAGATAGGGCAGATGTGAGGGGGTGGATGGTAGGCTTAGGGCAATGCCAAAATGCAGTTCTGCATCCACTCTCAGTGACTTTATACCTGGGGGAGTAGGCAGTGAGTGTGTATGGTAAGGGAGGGGCGCACTGCCAATGCGTCTGTGTGCCCTATAACTGGGAGATGCATGTGAGTGGGTGTGATGGTAAGGCGGGCATGCCATGAGTTGTCTGTGTGCCCTTTATAAACTGGGAGAAGGCAGGGAGTGGTGCGATGGTCCAATATGGCTGGCACTGGCCCACTGCGTTCTGTGTGCCCTTTCTAACTGGGAGTATAGGCCGTGAGTGGGTGTATTGGTGAGGCTGGCCACCTGCCCACTGCGTTCGGTGGGCCCTTTAAAACTGGAGAGAATAGGCAGTGTGTGGGTGTCTGAAGGTAAGAGCTGGCGTACTGCCACTGCGGTGCCCCCTTTATAACTGGGAGATAGGCAGGAGTGTGTATGGATAAAGGCTGGCACTGCCCGCGTTCTGGGTGCCCTTATAACTGGAGAGAATAGGCAGTGAGTGGTGTATGGTAAAGGATTGGCACTGCCACTGCGTTCTGGTGTGCCCTTTATAACATGGGAGATAGGCCAGTAGTGGGTGATATGGTAGGACTGGCACTGCCAATGCGTTCGTGTGACCTATAACTGGGAGATAGGCAGGTGTGGGTTGCTATGGTAGGGCTGGCACTGCCACGCGTTTCTGGGTGCCTTTATAACTGGGAGCTAGGCAGTGAGTGGGTGTATGGTAAGGCTGGCACGCCACTGCGTTCTGGGTGGCCTTTATAATGGGAGATAGGGCAGTGCGTGGGTGTAGGTAAGGCTGGCACTGCCACTGCGTTCTGTGTGCCCTTTAAACTGGAGGGATAGGGTGAGTGGGTGTATGGTTAAGGCTGGCACTGCCACGCGTTCTGTGTGCCCTTTATAACTGGGAGATAGGCAGACAGGAGGGTGATATGGTAAGGCTGGCACTGCCAGGCGTTCTGCTTGTGACCATGCGGTATTTATTTGGTGTGCACCTTTATATAAACTGGAATGAGATAGGCGGTGTGCTTTGTGGGTGTATGGTAAGGCGGGCAGGCCACTAGTTCTGTGTTGCCCTTTAAACTGGGAAGATAGGCAGTGAGTGGGTGTATGGTAAGGCTGGCACTGACCGCGTTCTGTGTTGCCCTGATAACTGGGAGATAGGCAGTGAGTGGTGTATGGTACGGGCGGCACTGCCAGATGCGTTCTGTGTGCCCTTTATAACTGGGAGATAGGCAGTGAGTGGGGTGTTATGGTTAAGGCGGCACTGCACTGCGATCTCTGTGTGCCCTTTATAATGGGCGCTGGCAGTGAGTGGGTGTATGGTAAGGCTGGAATGCACTGCAGGTGGCCTTTTATAACTGGGAGATAGGAACAGTGTGTGTGGGGCTATGGGTTAAGGCACGGCACGCCCACTGCAGTTCGGTGTGGGGTGCCCAGACCTTTTATAACTGGGAGATAGGCACAATGAGTGGGGTTGGTAAGGTGGCACGACGACTGCAGGTTTCGTGATGCCTAGTTTACAAAAAATGGGAGCTAGGCCTGTAGTTGTGGGTGATGGTAAGGCGCACTGCCTACTGCGTTCTGTGTGCACTTTAGAACTGGGAGGAGAGGCAGTGAGTGGGTGCTAGAGAGATAAGGCTGGTTCGCGACAATGACACGGCGTTCTGTGTGGCCCTTTATAACTGGAGATAAAAAAAGGCAGTGAGGGGGTATGGTAAGGCTGGCACTGCCACTGATTGTTTCTGTGTGCCCTAATTAAATGGCGCAGAATAGGCAGGTGGAGTGGGTGTATGGTACGGCTGTGCATGCCCACTAGAATCCCCGTTCTGGTGACCTTATGAAATGGGAGATAGGGCAGTGAAGTGGGTGTATTATGGTAAGCTGGCACTGCCACTGCGTTCGTGTGACCTTATAACTGGGAGATAGGTGGGGTGGATGGTAAGGCTAGCACTCCACTGCGTTACTGTGTTGCTTGCACTTTTATAACTGGGAGATGAGGCGGTGTGTGGTTGTATGGTAAGGGGCACTGCCACTTGGTTCTGTGTGCCCTTATAACTGAGGACGCAGGCAGTGAGTGGTATGTAAGGCTGGCAAACCTGCCACTGCGTTAGTGTGCCTTTATACTGGAGATAGGCAAGTGAGTGGGTGTATGGTTAAGGCTGGGCACTGCCACTGCGTCTGTGTGCCTTTCTAACTGGGAGATAGGCAGTGATGGGAGGTATATTTGATATGGTAAGGCTGGGCCACTGCCACTTGCGTTCTGTGGGGGCCCTTATCACTGGGAGATAGGATGAGTTAGTGATGTTGTATGGTAAGGCTTGGCCACTTGCCCAATGCGTTCTGTGTGCCTCTTTATAAACTGTGAGAAGATTAGGCAGTGATGTGGGGTATTTGTTGTAAGGCTGGCACAGCCACTGCGTTCTGTGTGCCCTTTATTAACTGGGGAGATAGGCAGTGAGTGGGTGATTATGGGTAAGGTGGCACTGCCACTGCGTTTGTGTGCCCTTTATAAACTGGGATAAGCAGTGAGTGCTGTATGGTAAGGCTGGCCTGCCACTGTCACGTTCTGTGTGCCTTATCACTGGAGGGATAGGAAGTGATTAAGAGTGAAGTGGTGTATGGGTAAGGCTGGATTATGTGACACTGCAGTTCTGTGTGCCCTTTTATCACTGGGAGAATAGGCAGTTGAGTTGGGCTATTTATTTATGGTAAGGCTGGCATGACCACTGCGTTGTGTGCATTATCAACTGGACTTCTGGGATTCGGCAGTGAGGGGTGTATGGTAAGGCTGGACACTGCAGACATTGCTGTTCGCGTGTAGCCCATTGTATAAAATACGGAGGGGTGGATTGGCACGTGTCCGATGGAGTAGTATGGTAAGGCTGACTGCCAACCCCTGCGTATCGTTGCCCCTTTTAACTGGGAGATAGGCAGTGATGGGTGTAGGTAAGGTTGGCACTGCCACTGACGTTCTGCTTAAACCTGATGATGACCTTTATAAACTGGGCTTGGACGATAGGCAAGTGAGTAGAGGTGTAAATGGGAAGGCTGGCACTGCCAATGCGTTCTGTGTGCCCTTTATGACTGGCGAGTGTATAGGAAAGAGAGGCAGATGTGGGTGTCATGTAGGTAAGGTTGGCACTGCCACTGAGTTATGGTGCCCTTTTATAAACTGGGAGGAATAGGCAGTGAGTGGGTATGGTAAGGCTGGCATGCCACTGGTTCGTGTGCCCTTTATAATGGAGAGATGGCAGTGAGTGGGTTGTCTGGGTAAGGCTGGCACTGCCCACAGCTGTTCTGTGTAGACCCGGTTTATTTTTATAACCTGGGCTGAGAGATAGGCTGGCAGTGAGTTGGGTGTATGTTAAGGCTGGCACGCCACCGCGTTCTAGGTGCCCTTTCTCAACTGGAGATAGGCAGTGAGTGGTGTTTATGGTAAGGCTTGTTTGCACGTAGGTGAAAGGGGAAAGCTGCTTTTGCCCTCTTTCTGGTCTTTGTAATCACTATGGAAGATGATGACGGGCAGGTGTATTTCTCTGTGTGCAAGTGAGGCTGGCCACTGCCAATGTTATATCTGCCCCGCTGTTTTATATGAACGGTAAGATTAGCAAGTGTTGTGAATGCCGGCGCGTGCATACGCTCTGTCTATTAAAATCAGGGGCGCTCAACTCGGCTCAAGCCCCCCCAACAGGTTAGGTTTGAGGATATCACTGCTTCAGCACAGGTGGCTCAATTAGAAGCTCAGTCGAAGAGGAATGATTGAGACACCCGTGCTTGAAGTGGATATCCTCAAAACCTGTGACTGTTGGTGGCCCTTGAGAACTGGAGTGGCATCCCCCGTATTAAAGGTGATTAAACGATGCGTTAGTGGGCAAATCTGGCAGCTGCCCAAAACCAACACCCAGGAAGCTGGACAGGCCCAGCGGTGGTGGGAGCGGCAAATCCCTTCAGTTTGAAAATGGGGAGGATTTAATGGTATCCCGGCTTCACTTGGATAATCTGGTCACCCAACTTCCATAGAAGTGTACTGAAAGCGCGCCCGAAACTGCATGTGCAGAGGAGCTGCAGGCGCAGAGGTTAGCATGCAGCAGCGAGAGCTGCAGCACAGCAGAGGAGCTGCAACCAGCAGCCGAGGCGCCTGCACCAGGATTATCTGTATGGAGAAGTGGAGGCTATAGTCGAAACCTAGCATAACCTGCCACAAGTCCCGAGGTGGTAGTACTTAGTACTACTACTTATATCCTCACCAGGGGAGGCCAACTCCAGTCCGCAAGGGCCACCAACAGGGCCAGGTTAAGATATCCTTCTTCAGCACAGGTGGCTCAATCAGTGGAGCCACCTGTGTTGAAGCAGGGGACGATTGGCCACTGTTGCTGAAGCAGGGACAAGATTGAACCACCGTGCTGAAGCAGGGATATCCTAAAACCTGCCTGTGGTGGCCCTTGAGGATGGCGTTGGCCGCCCTGCCATCTTTTCGAGTGCACATTATATGGTTGCTGTGCGTTTTCTCTTTTTGATGGTGCGGTTTTGCAGGTTGTCGGCGTTTGATTACACATGTGGATTAGGCAATGACAAAGATGTTAATTACTCGTGACTCTCAAGGGTCGTAGCGCAGACCTGCCTAGCGTCCCAAAAATAGAGTCCATTAAGAAGAGCAAGAAACGGAAGACTATGTTCATTGATGATAGAGAGAGAGAAGGAGAGAGGGATTGAGGAGAGAGAGGAGAGAGAAGGCAGAGCGAGAGAAGGGAGAGAGGGAGGAGGAGGAGGAGAGGGAGGAGGAGGAGAGGGTAGGAGGAGGAGAGAGAGGGAGGGAGGGAAGAAGGAAAGCGAGAGCTGGGATAAAGATCAGGAGAGAGGAGAAGGAGGCGGAGCGGAAAGATCAGGGAGAGAGGAGAAGAGAGGAGGGAGAGAAAGATAAGAGCGAGGGAGAGCAGCAAGAACGATCAGGGGAGAGAGGTAAGGGAGAAGGAGAGAGAGGGAAGGGAGGGAGAGAGGAGAGAAGGAGAGAAAGGATGGAGAAGGAGAGAGGAGAGAGAGAGGGAGGGAGGAGCATTTTTTGGCCATTGTACAAGAGATAAACCAACACTTAAACAAATTACTAATGGGAAGCTTTCACGGTAGCGTTGATGAAACCCAAAGCCGGACAATTACACCCCGATCAGTTGATGAGAGGAGACGAGAGGTGATAATTGGGTTAGCGGCTTTCCGGCTGATAGTGAGCAGGCCTTCAGAGGCATCACCAACGACCTCCCGAATACCATTTTAATTATAAATGCTCCCGTACCCTGTAACGAGGCTGACGTGCGCTGGCCTCCGTTTCCCCCACGAACGCAAGACATGCGTTTGGTATAAAAGCAGCGGCGAGTATGTGCACCTCCAACACACCTACATTATTCACGTGGAAGAAGCCGACGGACAACGTTTTTTTTGTCTCCGTAAATGTAAAGTGTTACGAGATCAGTTGGTTAGAAGGCTTGTCGTTTTCTACTTTGCTCTTTACGCTGGCACTCTTCTCGCCTCTCAACGCATGTCTTTATTTAAGTTCTGATGCGCCGTCAGGAGTAGAAGCGTTTGAAATTATTATAGTGTGCGGGGTCTAGTGTAATCATGGATAGGCCTTCTCACGGGCGCCCAGTGCGTGTGAGTTGTACCATGTGAATCCTGGCGTGTATAGATGATTGGTGAACATAGGTGCTACCGGAAGAGCTTACAATCTCATCCACACCCGAAGCCCAATCAGTCAGAGCTGTGGCCTCTGCGATCAAGCATCTCGTCTGCAGCACAAACCTCACAGATGTCCACTGCCTTTCACCCAGTCACCTCATGTATGTGGCCTGTGACAACCACTACAATGGCAGACCACCGCTCACTAAAACCCTCACACGCCAATGGGCCATGCCCAGGGAGGAGGGAAGGCGAGGGATCCTGACTACATGTATGTTCACCCCCGGACAGTACAAAGAGATCGGGGCATCCCCAAGGTTGGAGGGGAACGGGAGATCTCACCAGCAACAAAGCGAAAGGTTCCTTACAGTAAGGCAGTTACAGTGTGGATCATTACCCATGGAGGACTGGGATGGCAGATCACAACTAGATATGTCAAAACAAAGTAAGACCATTTTTCTTTAAAAGAAAGGTTATACAGGGATACACCAAATAAGTGAAAACATGGGAAGGATGGTGAATTCCAGGGCTAGTGATCTGATTGAAATTATGTGGAGTAGGAAGGGTGGGGCGGGGCGGGAAGCTAGGACAGCAGCCCGCCAAAAACATGTTTACCATTATATTGCCCGTTCTGAAACAAACGGTTTGCACACACCTGCTTTGCACCCTTAATACGTATCGTTGAAGTTGGCTAAATGTGGGAGCAACAGAAGCCGTCGTATGGAGTAGGTGACGCGATTCACGAATTACAATGCCACAGTGTGGGAAGGGGGGCTACAGTAAATATACCCCATAGCAGCCCAGTGTACACCGAGGGAAATCAATAATTGAAAACAGCAAGTTAATGACGAGAGGGAGAATTTACAATTTATAAAGAGTCATTTGCAAATGGAGCTGATGAAATTAGGGCAGATTTGCTTGGCTAGAAGTTGTCTGTAGGACAGTATTATGTGTTCATCTGCTCTATGCGCGTCTCCCCAGCAGCGTGTAGGGGACGTTGTGGTCTGGGATCATTACTGTCAATGACCCAAGAACAGATCTGTGTTAGAGCGGACATGTCAAAAGACAAGACACACACACAAACGGATACACAATACCACAACGACTGTAACTGACACAGATACACAGCAGACTTATACACAAACACATCGACAGATGATATACAGATACAAATTACACACATACAGATGATAATACACACACACCACAAGGACAGACTATACACGGACTCGTACTTCACCAGTGTCATCTTCTGGTAAACTCCTCCCACCTCTATTGATCTCTCTGTGGGGGTACCCCAGGGCTCTCTGTTTGGGACCCTTCTCTTTTCTCTTTACACACTCTCTTTAGGTGAACTAATCACATACTTTTGCGGTTTAAATATCACCTCTATGCTGACGACACACAAAATATACTTTCAACACACCCGACCTTACAGCTGAGGGTACAAACAAAGTTTCTGAATGATCTTCTCTGCGATATTCATCCTGGATGGCCCTCTGCCGCTCCTTAAACATCAAACACGGATAAAACAGTACGCCATCATTGCTTACCTCACACAACTGGCACCTACTAACCTCCTCAACTTTACTGTGGAACTACCATCATTCACCAAGTAGACCCAAGACACGCATGCTAGGGGTCACACTCGGACTCTCCACATTCCCCCCTCACATCAAAAGACAACTCAAACATGTTGCTTCTTCCATCGCAAGATAAATAACTAGATACGCCCTTTCCTCTGTACTCGACTGCTAAAACTTTCGGACTCAGGCCTCATCTCTCCGTCTCTCGATTTAATGCTGCAAACTCCTGACTG